>NC_069403.1:110758525-110793840 GCF_026875155.1 Cherax quadricarinatus | reverse complement strand
ACCTGCACCCCCCCCGGGTCCGGGGTTCCCAGGAGTTCACCTGTGCGAAGGCCAGGTGCTCCCCATTCCCCACTTCCCCCACACCCCAACCTTGCACTCCCCCCCCCGGGTCCGTGGTTCCAGAAGTCCACCTGTGTGACGCCAGGTGCTCCCCCTTCCCCATTTTCCCCCCACACCCCAACCTTGCACTCCCCCCGGGTCCGTGGTTCCGGGAGTCCACCTGTGTAAACGCCAGGTGCTCCCCCCTTCTCCACTACCCCCACACACCCAACCTTGCACACCCCCCCCGGGTCCGTGGTTCCAGGAGTTCACCTGTGCGAAGGCCAGGTCTCCCCCTTCCCCACAACCCCCACACCCCAACCTTGCACACCCCCCCCGGGTCCGTGGTTCCAGGAGTTCACCTGTGCGAAGGCCAAGTGCTCCCCTTTCCCCACTTCCCCCACACCCCAACCTTGCACTCCCCCCCCCGGTCCGTGGTTCCAGGAGTCCACCTGTGTGACGCCAGTGCTCCCCCTTCCCCACTTCCCCCACACCCCAACCTTGCACCCCCCCCCCCCCCCGGGTCCGTGGTTCCAGGAGTCCACCTGTGTGACGCCAGGTGCTCCCCCTTCTCCACTACCCCCACACCCCAACCTTGCACCCCCCCCCCGGGTCCGTGGTTCCAGGAGTTCACCTGTGCGAAGGCCAGGTTTATCTGGTTTGGGATATAAGGATGATCTGGTGTGCGATATAAGGATGATCTGGTGTGTGATATAAGGATGACCCGGTATGGGATTTAAGGATGAACTGGTAAGTGAAATAAGGGTTACCTGGTATGGGATATAAGGATGAACTGGTGTGTGATATAAGGATGACTTGGTATGGGATATAAGTTTGACCTGGTATGGGATATAAGGATGACCTGGTATGGCATGTAAGAATGGCCTGGTATAGCATATGAGAATGACCTGGTATGGCATATAAGAATGATCTGGTATGGCATATGAGAATGACCTGTATGGCATATAAGAATGACCTGGTATAGCATATGAGAATGAGCTGATATGGCCTATAAGAATGACCTGGTATGGCATATCAAGATGTAGGTCACATCAAACTCCAGACACAACACAATGGAAGAGAAAAACGTAGGCAACACACCTGAGCTGACCAAGACAATTCGTCACAAAATTGTTTTCTTTTCTATCATAATTTAATCTCGTGTATATACTTTGTGGCCAAGAAATTTTAATAAATTTCAACTCAGCTTCAACAATATAATTTTCACCGTCTTCAATCCATCTTCAACCATCTTCACCATCTTCAGCTCATCTTCAGCTTATCATCAACCGTCTCTTCCCACAACTCACTTCCAACCATCCACATTTTGCGTTTTATGTGAATGTTCAATGAGCGTTCTATTCCAGATCACAGTGTTCAATGTGTGTTCCCTTTCTCATCAAATTGTTCATTAAATGTTCTAAGTCATATCAACGTACCAGATCGACATTTCATGTTCCAACCAGCTTACGGAAATCTTGTCTCAGATCAAGTAATTGATGGGTTAACACAAACTTCTTACATTTTTACTCAAGGGTCCCCCACTTTATTTCTACATGGTTACTCATAGGTCGCCCTTAAACCAGGGTCTGCCTCGACGGCCGGTGAGTATCCTTTTTCGTCTTTCCCAGGTCCGCGTGTCCAGGAGTCCGCCTGTGTCCCCTCAGGCATCCTCCCTTCCCCACTTCCCCAGGGTCTGCCTCGACGGCCGGTGAGTGTCCTTTTTCGTCTCTCCCAGGTCCGCGTGTCCAGGAGTCCGCCTGTGTCCCCTCAGGCATCCTCCCTTCCCCACTTCCCCAGGGTCTGCCTCGACAACCAGTGAGTGTCCTTTTTCGTCTCTCCCAGGTCCGCGTGTCCAGTAGTCCGCCTGTGTCCCCTCAGGCATCCTCCCTTCCCCACTTCCCCAGGGTCTGCCTCGACAACCAGTGAGTGTCCTTTTTCGTCTCTCCCAGGTCCGCGTGTCCAGGAGTCCGCCTGTGTCCCCTCAGGCATCCTCCCTTCCCCACTTCCCCAGGGTCTGCCTCGACAACCAGTGAGTGTCCTTTTTCGGAGTCCCCCTGTGTGAAGGCCAGTGTCCGCCTTTCCCCATCTATCGCTCACACCCCAACCTTGCACACACCCCCTCCCGGGTCCGTGGTTCCAGGAGTTCACCTGTGCGAAGGCCAGGTGCTCCCCCTTCCCTACTTCCCCCACACCCCAACCTTGCACTCCCCCCCGGGTCCGTGGTTCCAGGAGTCCACCTGTGTGACGCCAGGTGCTCCCCCTTCCCCACTACCCCCACACCCCAACCTTGCACCCCCCCCGGGTCCGTGGTTCCAGGAGTTCACCTGTGCGAAGGCCAGGTGCTCCCCCTTCCCCACTTCCCCCACCCCAACCTTGCACCCCCCCGGTCCGTGGTTCCAGAGTCACCTGTGCGAAGGCCAGGTGCTCCACCCTTCCCCACTTCCCCCACACCTCAACCTTGCACCCCCCCCGGTCCGTGGTTCCAGGAGTTCACCTGTGCGAAGGCCAGGTGCTCCCCCTTCCCCACTTCCCCACACCCCAACCTTGCACCCCCCCCGGGTCCGTGGTTCCAGGAGTTCACCTGTGCGAAGGCCAGGTGCTCCCCCCTTCCCCCCTTCCCCCCCCCCCCCACCCTGCCCCCCCCCGGGTCCGTGTTCCAGGAGTTCACCTGTGCGAAGGCCAGGTGCTCCCCCTTCCCCACTTCCCCCACACCCCAACCTTGCACCCCCCCGGGTCCGTGGTTCCAGGAGTTCACCTGTGCGAAGGCCAGGTGCTCCCCATTCCCCACTTCCCCCACACCCCAACCTTGCACTCCCCCCCCGGGTCCGTGGTTCCAGGAGTCCACCTGTGTGACGCCAGGTGCTCCCCCTTCCCCACTTCCCCCACACCCCAACCTTGCACTCCCCCCGGGTCCGTGGTTCCAGGAGTCCACCTGTGTGACGCCAGGTGCTCCCCCTTCCCCACTACCCCCACACCCCAACCTTGCACACCCCCCCCGGGTCCGTGGTTCCAGGAGTTCACCTGTGCGAAGGCCAGGTGCTCCCCCTTCCCCACTACCCCCACACCCCAACCTTGCACACCCCCCCCGGGTCCGTGGTTCCAGGAGTTCACCTGTGCGAAGGCCAAGTGCTCCCCCTTCCCCACTTCCCCCACACCCCAACCTTGCACTCCCCCCCGGGTCCGTGGTTCCAGGAGTCCACCTGTGGACGCCAGGTGCTCCCCCTTCCCCACTTCCCCCACACCCCAACCTTGCACTCCCCCCCCCGGGTCCGTGGTTCCAGGAGTCCACCTGTGTGACGCCAGGTGCTCCCCCTTCCCCACTACCCCCACACCCCAACCTTCCACTCCCCCCCCCGGGTCCGTGGTTCCAGGAGTTCACCTGTGCGAAGCCAGGTGCTCCCCCTCCCCACTACCCCCACACCGAACCAACCGCCGCCACCACCACCGCCACCACCACCTCCACCACCGCCACCACCACCGCCACCACCACCGCCACCACCACCACCACCACACCACCACCACCACCACCACCACCGCCACCACCACCCCACCACCACCACCACCACCACCACCACCACCGCCACCACCACCGCCACCACCACCACCACCACCCCACCACCACCGCACACCACCACCACCGCCACCACCACCACCACCACCGCCACCACCACCACCACCACCGCCACCACCACCACCACCACCACCACACCACCGCCACCACCACCACCACCACCGCCACCACCACCCACCACCACCACCACCGCCACCACCACCGCCACACCACCACCACCACCACCACCACCACCACCACCGCCACCACCACACACCACCACCACCACCACCACCGCCACCACCACCGCCACCACACCACCACACAGCCACCACCACCGCCACCACCACCGCCACCACCACCACCGCCACCACCACCACCACCGCCACCACCACCGCCACCACCACCGCCACCACCACCACCACCACCACCGCCACCACCACCGCCACCACCACCGCCACCACCACCACCACCACCGCCACCACCACCGCCACCACCGCCACCACCACCCGCACCACCGCCACCACCACCGCCACCACCGCCACCACCGCACCACCACCACCACCGACCACCACCGCCACCACCACCACCGCCACCACCACCACCGCCACCACCACCACCACCACCACCACCACCGCCACCACCACCACCACCACCACCACCACCACCGCCACCACCACCACCGCCACACCACCACCGCCACCACCACCACCACCACCACCACCACCACCACCACCACCACCACCCCACCGCCACACACCACCGCCACCACCACACCACCACCACCCACCACCACCACCACCACCACCACCCCCGCCACCACCACCACCGCCACCCACCACACCACCCCCCCACCCCCCCACCCCCCCAAACCCACCCACCAACCAAACCACCCCCAAACATGGAAAAAGAAGAGACGATAAAGCCCCTCGTACAAGTAAAAAGAAGTAGACCGGAAACTCCTATCGAAAAGGAGGGCCCAAATTTCCAAGATCGACCCCTTCCACCATAATTAAGCAAAAAACACCCACACACACACACCCCACAAAAACACACACAACACCCCCCAAAAACACACAAACAAAACAAAACAAAACACCACAACACACACACACACACTCTCACACACACACCAAAAAACCCACACAACACACACACCCACCCACACACACAAAAAAAACCACACCACACAAAACACCCCACACAAAACAAACACACACACCAGAGCTAGGACTCAAACCTCTGCAACCACAAATGGTGATACACACCACACACACCTGGAACGAACAGGAGTATAAAGGGCCAACCAGCACGGTTTTAAGGGAAAGGCAAACCCTGTGCCCAAAAACCCTTTTCGGGGTTTTTTATGATAAAATAACAGAAGAAAGAAAAGGAGAGAGGGGTGGGTTGATTGCATCTTTTTGGACTGAAAAAGGCCTTTGAAAACCAGTTCCTCAAAAGAGTTTTAGTGCAGAACTAGAGCACAGGCCATACAACGGGAAGGGCACTCCCAATGGATCAGAGAATACCTGACGGGGCAACAACGAGTCTGGTACGAAAAGATTATAAAGGGGGCCACCTGTGACGGGGGGGTCCACAGGGGTCGGCCCAAAAACCCCGTGCTTTTTTTGGTAAAATGTGAACGACATGACGGAAGGGTTAGACTCAGAAGTGTCCCTGTTTGCAGATGATGTGAAGTTAATGGGGAAAATTAAATCTGATGGGGACCAGGCAGGACTTCAAAGAGACCTGGACAGACTGGAACCCCCTGGTCCAGCAAATGGCTTTTTCGAATTTAATCCTCCCAAATGCAAAGTCATGAAGATAGGGGAAGGGCACAGAAGACCCAGACAGGGGTATAGGCTAGGTGGCCAAAGACTGCAAACCTCACTCAAGGGGGAAAGATTTTGGGGGTGAGTATAACACCGAGCATGTCTCCGGAAGCACACATCAATCAGATAACTGCTGCAGCATATGGGCGCCTGGCAAACCTGAGAACAGCATTCCGACACCTTAGTAAGGAATCATTCAAGACACTGTACCCCGTGTATGTCGGGCCCCATACTGGAGTATGCAGCACCTGTTTGGAACCCGCACTTGATAAAGGCACGTCCCAAAAAACTAGAGAAAGTACAAAGGTTTGCAACAAGGTTAGTTCCAAGCTAAGGGGGAAAGTCCTATGAAGAAAGATTAAGGGGAAATCGGCCTGACGACACTGGAGGACAGGAGGGTCAGGGGAGACATGATAACGACATATAAAATACTGCGTGGAATAGACAAGGTGGACAAGGACAGGATGTTCCAGGGAGGGGACACAGAAACAAGAGGCACAATTGGAAGTTGAAGACACAAATGAGTCAGAGAGATAGTAGGAAGTATTTCTTCAGTCATAGAGTTGTAAGGCAGTGGAATAGCCTAGAAAATGACGTAGTGGAGGCAGGAACATACACAGTTTTAAGACGAGGTTTGATAAAGCTCATGGAGCGGGGAGAGAGAGGGTCTAGTAGCAACCGGTGAAGAGGCGGGGCCAGGAGCTAGGACTCGACCCTTGCAACCACAAATAGGTGAGTACAAACAAATAGGTGAGTACACTCACACACACACACACACACACACACACACGCACACACACACACACACACACACACACACACTCACACACACACACACACACACACACACACACACTCAGACTGATGAACAAAACAACGTGAGATATTGCAACTGCTCCTTTACTTTTAAATAGCTGTTGCTGAATTTGAAGTATAGACCAGGAAAAAAATGGTATGGTGATGCCGTCAATTTGTGGAAAAAGACACTAGTGTACAGTTAAGGACATTTATTAAAGAAAACACTTCTCCGCGAGTGACTTCTTCAGTCCTAATACGGAGATGACTAAGAAAACGAGTATATATAGTGGCAGGAGTCAGGTGGAGTGTCGCGTGGGTAGAAGTAGTGATAATATTTGTTTCCAGACGGATTGGGTTAGAGAAAGTAGAGTTCCATGCTTAGAGCTTGTCATACTTCCATGGATAGATGGTGATCACGTCGGGGAGGTTTGCTGGGTTGTGAGTGTTGCTGGCTGATAGTGATCGGGGGGGGGGGGGGTTGCTGGGTTGTGAGTGTTGCTGGCTGCTAGTGATCGGGGGGGGGGTGGTTGCTGGGTTGTGAGTGTTGCTGGCTGCTAGTGATCGGGGGGGGGGGGGTTGCTGGGTTGTGAGTGTTGCTGGCTGCTAGTGATCGGGGGGGGGGTTGCTGGGTTGTGAGTGTTGCTGGCTGCTAGTGATCGGGGGGGGGGGGTTGCTGGGTTGTGAGTGTTGCTGGCTGCTAGTGATCGGGGGGGGGTTGCTGGGTTGTGAGTGTTGCTGGCTGATAGTGATCGGGGCTCTCTCTCGGCTGGGCATCCAGTTGTAGCAAGGCTTCTCTTTATGACTTCACTGTGTCTTTGCCTGCCAGCCCTTGGTTTTGGAGAAGTTAAGACCATGTAGACCAATATATATATAAATATAAAAATAAATATAATATATATATATATATTATATATATATATATATATATATATATATATTATATATATATTATTTATTATCACACTGGCCGATTCCCACCAAGGCAGGGTGGCCCGAAAAAGAAAAACTTTCACCATCATTCACTCCATCACTGTCTTGCCAGAAGGGTGCTTTACACTACAGTTTTTAAACTGCAACATTAACACCCCTCCTTCAGAGTGCAGGCACTGTGCTTCCCATCTCCAGGACTCAAGTCCGCCTGCCCGGTTTCCCTGAACCCCTTCATAAATGTTACTTTGCTCACATTTCCAACAGCACGTCAAGTATTAAAAAACAATTTGTCTCCATTCACTCCTATCAAACAAGCTCACGCTGCCTGCCTGGAAGTCCAAAACCCCCCGCACACAAAAACCTCCTTACCGCCTCTCTCCAACCTTTCCTAGGCCCAACCCCTACCCCGCCTTCCTTCCACTACAGATTGATACACTCTTTTAAGTCATTCTGTTTCGCTCCATTCTCTCTACATGTCCGAACCACCTCAACAACCCTTCCTCAGCCCTCTGGACAACAGTTTTGGTAATCCCGCACCTCCTCCTAACTTCCAAACTACGAATTCTCTGCATTATATTCACACCACACATTGCCCTCAGACATGACATCTCCATTCCTCCAGCCTTCTCCTCGCTGCAACATTCATCACCATGCTTCACACCCATATAAGAGCATTGATAAAACATATACTCTCATACATTCCCCTCTTTGCCTCCAAGGACAAAGTTCTTTGTCTCCACAGACTCCTAAGTGTACCACTATTTCTTTTCCCCTCATCAATTCTATGATTCACCTCATCTTTCATAGACCCATCCGCTGACACGTCCACTCCCAAATATCTGAATACATTCACCTCCTCCATACTCTCTCCCTCCAATCTGTTATTCAATCTTTCATACACCTAATCTTTTTGTTATCCTCATAACCTTACTCTTTCCTGTATTCACCTTTAATTTTCTTCTTTTGCACTCCCTACCAAATTCATCCACCAATCTCTGCAACTTCTCTTCAGAATCTCCCAAGAGCACAGTGTCATCAGCAAAGAGCAGCTGTGACAACTCCCACTTTGTGTGTGATTCTTTATCTTTTAACTCCACGCCTCTTGCCAAGACCCTCGCATTACTTCCTTACAACCCCATCTATAAATATATTAAACAACCACGGTGACATCACACATCCTTGTCTAAGGCCTACTTTTACTGGGAAAAAATTTCCCTCTTTCCTACATACTCTAACTTGAGCCTCACTATCCTCGTAAAAACTCTTCACTGCTTTCAGTATCCTACCTCCTACAACCATTACACTTGCAACATCTGCCACATTGCCCCCCCCTATCCACCCTGTCATACGCCTTTTCCAAATCCATAAATGCCACAAAGACCTCTTTAGCCTTATCTAAATACTGTTCACTTATATGTTTCACTGTAAACACCTGGTCCACACACCCCCATACCTTCCTAAAGCCTTCCTTGTTCATTCTGCTATCCTATTCTCCGTCTTACTCTTAATTCTTTCAATAATAAACTCTACCATACACTTACCAGGTATACTCAGCAGACTTATCCCCCTATAATTTTTGCACACTCTTTTATCCCATTTTGCCTTATACAAAGGAACTATGCATGCTCTCTGCCAATCCCTAGGTACCTTACCCTCTTCCATACATTTATTAAATAATTGCACCAACCCTCCAAAACTATATCCCCACCTGCTTTTAACATTTATATCTTTATCCCATCAATCCCGCTGCCTTACCCCCTTTCATTTTACCTACTGCCTCACGAACTTCCCCCACACTCACAACTGGCTCTTCCTCACTCCTACAAGATGTTATTCCTCCTTGTCCTATACACGAAATCACAGCTTCCCTATCTTCATCAACATTTAACAATTCCTCAATATATTCCCTCCATCTTCCCAATACCTCTAACTCTCCATTTAATAACTCTCCTCTCCTATTTTTAACTGACAAATCCATTTGTTCTCTAGGCTTCTTAACTTGTTAATCTCACTCCAAAACTTTTTTTATTTTCAACAAAATTTGTTTGATAACATCTCACCCACTCTCTCATTTGCTCTCCTTTTACATTGCTTCACCACTCTCTTAACCTCTCTCTTTTTCTCCATATACTCTTCCCTCCTTGCATCACTTCTTCTTTGTAAAAACTTCTCATATGCTAACTTTTTCTCCCTTACTACTCTCTTTACATCATCATTCCCACCAATCGCTCCTCTTCCCTCCCGCACCCACTTTCCTGTAACCACAAACTTCTGCTGAACACTCTAACACTACATTTTAAACCTACCCCATACCTCTTCGACCCCATGCCTATGCTCACATTAGCCCATCTATCCTCCAATAGGGCTGTTTAGATACCTTACCCTACCTGCCTCCTCTTTTAGTTTATAAACCTTCACCCATCTCTTCCCTGATATTTCTATGACTCCTTGTATCCCATCAACCTTTTACTCTCAGTGCTAGCCACAACTAGAAAGTGATCTATATATCTGTGGCCCCACTATAAACATTACCATCCTGAAGTCTACTCAACAGTCTTTTATCTACCAATACATAAATCCAATTCAATCTACTGGCATTTCGCCCTACATCATACCTTGTAATACTTATTTATCCTCTGTTTCTAAATTATGTATTACCTATAACTAAAACAAACCCCTTTCTATACAAAGTTCCAATCAAAGGGCTCCCATTATCATTTACCCCTGGCACCCAAACATACCTACCACACCCTCTCTAAAGGTTGCTCCTACTTTAGCAAATCAGTGTCCCCTACCACAATTACTCTCTCACGTGGTTCAAAGACGTCCTATACATTCACTAATCTCCCCCAAAATCTACTCTCTCTCCTCTGCATTCCTCTCTTCTCCAGGTTCATACACGCTTATTATGACCCACTTCAATAAATGTTGATTTTCCTCATCTATGACTACTGGACTTTCTAATACGGTGAAGCTCTCAAAAACCTTGGATGAAAAACAACAGTTTATAACTCTCTCTTGAGGGAAGAATAAAAGGTTAATAGGAACATTTATTGTAAGGTTTTATGTTAAATTTTTAAATTGAATCATCATTAATTTACCCTTAATAATTAAAATCTCAAGAAAAGGCAATGAGTTATTATCTCAAATTCAACATTATAAGTTTAAGAATGGGCTAAGCTTTTTAATTTGCCAAGGAAATGTGTATACTACATTCATGGGCCTAAGACACAAAATATCAACATATGTGTAACCATTGTAGCTCTATTAGGGAGGATGAGTTAAGCCACCTTGTTTTCAAAAAATTCCATGTTATAGGTTACTACGAAACAGGTGAAAAGAGGATACCATTTGCCATACCAATACTTCTGATGTAAAACTTATCATAAATACAAATTTTGCCAATAAGTTAGATTTATAGTAGAACTGGCAATGGTAAATCATAAATAACGATTCTTCAGATAAGAAACTTAAGTAAATTATCAACAGGAAACTTTTCGTAAACAAGGAAGTAACATAAAAAAATAACCATGATAAAATCATTTAAGTTATCAAGGACTCAATATCATCAAATAAATCATGTTTTTTTAACAATAAGGCTCATAATGCCAATACCCATTTGGGATAATATATATGAAACTGACCCTATTGGAGCTAATAATTGGACTGGACTGGATTTCCCGTTTTGTGTGTTTTTATAATAGTCCAGACATGTAAGGTAAAGATGGATTAGGAAGTTAATTGTTTGATTAAAATTTCATTCTTGCCTTTCAGTGAAGTTTTATTGTTTTTAATATTGAAATTGCTGGAAAAGTTCCTAGCATGGGGATTCTTGTTCTAATATAGAAAAGGTTTCAGTAGCATCTACGTTTAATGGATATTAGATTTTATCTTGGTAATCAATTTCTTTCATAATTACTATTGGCATTAATTTTTAACTTGCTTTAAAAGGCGCAATTTTTTTATTATTATTAAGTGTAATCAAAGGACTTCAAGATCTTTAGGCAATTGGGAATGTTTTGGTTTAACCATAGAGCTATATACCACTCCCTTACTAATATTTAATTTCATCAGTGGATAAACAGAAATTTTTTTCAAAGTTATAAAGCTGTTTTGCAAGTTTCAACATTATTAATTTTTTTTTTGAAGTTGCAAAACGTATACCAAATACCTAGAGTCACCGTTGTATTTTCTCTAATATTTCATACTGAATAATAATTACAAAATTGTTATTAGCATGCTTTGTCCATCACTATTTCAATTAAAATGTATAATATTCTTTGTAGTTTGTTTTTGAGTCATTACAAATTCCTTCCTGAGTTTATTATAGCAGTGATCTAACATACTGTGTATCCATTCTGATGGAATGGCCCTAGATTAAAAGAGTATTTTTTGTTTCTCAATAATTTGAATGGCTTCCTTTTTTCCTGTATTTTAGTTATTTCAATATGTTTCTGAGAATAATTCTCATAAAACAAATCATCAAAAGGACATCTCTCATGTCAAGGAAATGATATTGGCTAAAAGAGACTTAGGAACAACTTGTTCACTTTAAAATTAAAAAAAAAAATTATGCCGAATTTTTTAACTTGTGGCTTGATCAGTGCAGAGGAAAACTGGAAACAAAAGAAATTGATTAGGAAATCTATTCGAGAACATCCTGAAGAGTCTGTGGTATCCGTTAAATGCAATACGATCACAGAAAACAGGTTGATTCAAATATGCAAAGCAATCACTTTACAGAATAGAGAAATTCCAAGCGCTTTCGTGACTACTCACATACAAGGAACAATAAAAGTATTGCATCAAAGGGACGGCATATAAAGGGTCTAGACCACACCTCACTATCGCATCCCACAACTAAGCAACAACCTGACCGCGACTCTTATGAACACACTGCAGCAGACCACGAGCCCAACTAAGACAATCCAAAAAAGGGACAACCACTTATTCCACTTAAAAGTATGTTGGTCTCCCTTACCATGAAAACTTTGTTGATAATGCGCTTCCACTTCTTAAGACTTATATATCAAAGTTGTATTTTAAAAACTTGATCAGAAAAAAGTTTTAGAACATAGAACTTATGAAAGGAGAAACACTGAAAGCAGACCTGGATTGGCCCATACTTGGCAGGTCCCTTTACAATCCACCAATAACAAAACATTTACCCAACCCAAATTTCAAAACTCTCCAAGAAATACTCAGATAAACTCTGTCCACCCATATCCAAGTCTCCACTCAAATCCAAACCGCCTCTCACTCATGCATTTATGCAAACTAAATTTGAAACTACCCAAAGTCCTATCCTCTATTACCCAACTGGTAGACTGTTCCTCTCATCAACTACCCTAATTCCAAACCAATACTTTCTATTCCTTTCTAATCGAAACTATGTATAATTTATATCCAGGAAAAGGTAATGAGTTATTTTCTCAAACTCAACAGTAAAGTTTATAGAATGGGCTAAGCTTTTTAATTTGCGCAAGGAAATTACGTATTTCTCTACACCAATGGACAAATAATAATTTTTAAAATTTCTTATTTCTGGGTGAATAGTTTGTTTGGTGGGATGTGTGAAGGACCTTCCTATATGGGTCCGGCGGAGCCTGCTGCAGTGTTTCCCTTTCTAATGAGTCGCGCGACAGTTTGTTCTTGTTGTGGGATGTGATAGTGATGGGGGGGGTGGGGGGGGGGGGGGGGGGGGGGGGGGGGGGGGGTGGGGCTCATGAACCCTGTCATATATTTTTCTTGATGCTCCTAAATATCACGGTCTTTCACTCTTCCTTGATATGTTGAGTAGTCAGCGGTTGTTTTGCATATTCTGAAATCACCTGTTTACTGGATCTTCTAGCATATAGAATATAATATATATATATATATATATATATATATTATTATATAAAAAATATTATTATATATATATATATATATATATAATATATAGATATATATTGTAAGGATCATACGTGGCCTGAGGAGTGAATTCGATCCAAGGAACGTGAGAAAGAATCCACTTCCCTTGCCTGAAGAGACAATCTCCAGCAACAAGGAACCTTCCCTTAAACCTACCTGTGCGGTCACGACACCTACATTGAAACCCCGAATGAAAAACATTTCCTCAAACACCTTTCATTTCACTTCACGCTCCACTGACACCTCGAACGGTTTCTTTTTCTGCAGACTTTCCAATGTGAGAGTAAATTATATATTCCTTGGAGAAGCCGGCAATCCTGTAGATTAATAATAGTCACGTGTAGCAACACTGCAATATTTTATTGTCGATAGTCCGGCAGCAAAAATAAGTTACCCAGTCGAATTACAGGCGAATATACTCTGAGTTTAAGGTATAGCAGAATATCCAACTTATTCACTACGATGTTACATCTTACTTTTGCACATTTACCGTCCATAATAAAAAATTTCCCCCCAGTCTTATAAATAAAAATGAATGAATAAATTTGATTTGTAATCAGTAAGAAATGACTCATAACAAAGAAATGTTACAATTACGAAAACCTTGTGGTGCTTACACAGAGAAATGGTATATATAAAAATGTCAAACATAGCCATACACTGACCATATCTTCATTTTACTGAACCCCGCAGATAAAAAGCTGACACAAGATTAGATTAGCATACAAGAATAATGGAACTCGTTTTTAATCTCAAAATATTGCTAACTGAGGTGTCAGTCTTGAGGATTCCAATATCACAATGGACTTCAAATGCTCACAGATAAATTTTTGTGAATATTGAAAACCTGACATACTTCCATTTTGAAAATGTTTGTTCGTCATAGCCCAAAAACGATACGAAATCCACAAGCCAATCGCTTCAAATTTTAAATCATTTCAGCTGTAAAGATTATAAAGTTGAATCAGCTTTCTCCATCATAAGAAGGAACAGGCAGCAGGCCTTTGCACATTCGAGGCAGTCCAGTCTCCTACCGGCTAATGGCAATTCCCCAACCTAGTCAGGTCAGGTCACATTCACTTAAGGTAAGGAACACGGCAACTGTACCTAGTAGCACAAGCGAATCATCCAACTCACACCCACCCACAACCCCACTCATGTATTTACTAACCAATTTTAAAACAACACAACTTTTACCCTCTATTACGGTAGCTCGGAGGTGTGCCACTCATCCACAACTCGTATTACCAAACCAGTAATCTATCTTATATCCTTCCTGAATCTGAATTTTTCAACATAAAACGCTATGCTAACGAGTCCTTTCTAGGCTAGAAAATATTTTCGCTCGTTATTACATCCCCTTTCATTTATTCCTGCTTAAATGTAATAACCCTCATCATATCCCGCCCTCATTCTACGGCTTTCTAGAAAATGTAATTCAGGGCCCTCATATACTCCTCATAGGGAAATTTCTGATACTGGATCAACTTTGTCAACCTCCTTAGTATCGTTCGCAGAGCATTTATATCCATTCTGTAAATACGGTGACCAGAAATGTGCACATAATCTAAATGAGCCTAACCAAGGATATATAGATTTAAAAAGAAAAACCATCCTGGAGACTCCTTTATTTTTGCTTCTTGACTATTTAGCCAAGAATCAGTAGCTTTATTGCGACACTTTTTTATGCACTGTTGTCTTGGTTTCATGATTACTGCTAACCAGAAACTCCTAAATCTTTTTCACTATCCGTAAATATCCCATCATTATTTTATATATGGCATGGTTTATTATTCCTTCCAACATTTGCAACTTTGCATTTGTCAATATTACTTTGCATCTGCCACTACATCATCCTAGTTCAAATCTTCCTGGAGTGCTCTAAATGTCCTCGTCAGAATGAATTCGATCGACGGCCATATTTTGGTGTCATCGTCACACGTGCTTCATGTCGCTCTTTATGCCCGCCAATCAAATGTCTTTTATGTAATATGTGAACAATAGCGGCCCAACACTGAAACCGCCAGTGGAACACCGCTACGTGACGCTTGCCCTACTCTGATTTCTCCCCATTTTGCAAAGTCTCTGCTGCCTATTTGACACCAATGCCTCTATCCAGGAAAAAATTCTCCTATTCCATGTGCCATAAAATTTTCCCTCAAAAGTTACTGAATGTGGGACCTGTCAAAGCCTTTACTAAGTCCATATACACAATATCATTATTCGTTTACATGACTATCCTCTCAATACCCTAGTGAAAATAGTAAATAAATTTGTAAGGCAAATGCCCCTTTTGTAAAACCAAGCTGAATTCGTTTGATTAATTTCTGCTTTGTCCAAGGTGGCTACAACATGCCATCGGCATTATTGATTCCAACAATTTATCGCCACTATGGAGTGTATAGGCTTATTGGTCTAGAGTTCGAAGCTAAGGACCTTCAACCCAGCTGAAAAGAGGTATCACATATCCCATTTTCCACTTACTGCGCCATGCCAGTCTGTAGTGATATTTTGAAAAGATTAGCCAAAGGTGCTAACTGCCTCTTTACATTCCTTTAGAACCCTTCGTACAAAGTTCTCAGGTCTGGAATTTGTTAGGATTTAATTTATCTATTTCCTAAGGACCTATGTCACTTTGACACTAATCTTGTATAGTTTTATTATTATAAATTTCATGTTGTCTACTTTTCTATCGTGTCCGGTTATGTTTAATATCTTATTAATTAAGCAAAGTCATAATATAACGAACCCTCTCTACCAAAAAAAAAAAAATATAAAAGAAGGTAGGAAGCTTGTGGCCAAGTTGTATCATCAGGAGGTACAGTTTTTTGGAGAGTCACCAGTCAAGTCTTCCTGGAAACTTCTACCTTACATTTTTACTAGTAGTTTTTTATGTCATTCAATCGTAAGAATTAACGAGGCAAATGTGAGTGGTGCCATTGAGGAACTGTGGAGATAACAACATTATCCATGGAAGCAAAGAGGGGAATGTATGATAGATTGTTATACCGACGCTCTTTATTATTAAGGGTGTAAGCCTGGTTGGTGAATGTTGCAGCAAGAAGCTGTTGACATGGAGATGTAATGTCTAATCAGTGTAGAAATCCGTAGAAAGGAAATTAGGAGAGGTCGGATTACCAAAACCTGTAGAAGATGGAAACGAAGCTATAATGGCTTCGTAGAGAGAATAAAATCTATAGTGGAGGGTGCGAGTCGGGGTCGCCTAGAGAGTTTGGAGGGAAAGGAATAAAGGAGTTTTTTGAGTGAGATGCTTGGACGTCTAGCAAGCATACTTTTATGTTGAGTGTGATCAAGGTTACATTTATGAAGGGGATTCCAAAACTGGCAGACCGGACATGATCCTGGAGAAGTAAAGTCACAGACCAACACACCTGAAGGAGGTGGTTTAGTGTTTGCAATTTCCAATAACTGTGGTGTGAGTGCGCCTCTGGCAAAGATATGATGGAGTGGATTGATAAAGTTTTTCTCATCTCGGGCCACCCTGCCTGGTGTCCACCCTGCCTGGTGGGTCCACCCTCAGCCTTGGTGGGGAACCCTCTTGGTGGATCACCCTGCCATTGGGGTGAACCGACGATGTGTTAATAAAAAATAAAAACAATAATAATAATTATAATAATTATCTGACATATACACAAGTAACATGAACACAATTATGACAGACCAGCTGACAAGACATTGTTGACGGGATCCCATCCATCTGAACAAGCGATAACAATAACTCCTTTACTACTAGTGAACAAGTGATAACAATAACTAGGGCACTACTAGGTGAACATAGCATAACAAAAACTACTTACTACTATGTGAATCAAGTGATACAACTAACTTACTACTAGGTGAACCATGATAAAAACAACGACTTACTACTAGGTGAACAATGATAACAATAAAACTACTTACCACTAGGTGAACAGTTATAATAACGACTCACTAACTAGGTGAACAAGTGATAACAATAACTTACTAGGTGAATAAGTGATAACAATAACTTACTAGGTGAACAATTGGATAACAAAAACTACTTAATCACTAGGGGAACAAGTGAAAACAAAAATTTCTAGACAACTAGTGAACAAGATGCATAACCATAACTATTTAACACTAGGAGAACAAGTGATAACAATAACTACTCACTACTAGTAAAAATGTATGACAATAACTACTCACTATTAGTAAACATTGTGATAACAATAACGACTCTACTCACTGCTAGTGAACAAGTGATTAACAAATAACAACTTAAAACACTAGGTGAACAAGTGTTACTGTTCTGTAATGGTCTCTCTGTTTACTGGATCTGGTCCTTCTCTGTTACTGTACTGTACCCGTTCTTCTGTGTGACTGTACTGGACTCTTGTTAGTCGTGTACCGTTTCTTCTGTGTTAACTGTACTGGTCTTCGTAGTAGTGACTCGTTCTTCTGTGTTACTGTACTGTCTTCTGTATAAGTGTACCCGTTCTTCCTTGTTACTATTACTGGTCTCTGTTAGTAGTGTAACTCGTTCTTCTGTGTTACTGTTTTCTGGGCTTCTCTGTAACCGTGAAACAAGTGATAACAATATTTTAACACAGTGAACACGTGATAACAATAACTACTCACTACAAGGTGAACATGTGATAGCAAAACTACTTTACGCTTAGTAACAAGTGATAACATAACTACTTTCTATGAGTGACCAAGTGATAACCATAACTTCTCACTACTAAGTATACAAGTGATACCAATAACTACGTCACTACTAGTGAACAAGTTGATAACAAACTACTCACTACTAGTGAACAAGGTGATAACATAACTACTACACTACTATGTGAATCATGTGCTAGCAATATAATACTTACTACTATGTACAAGTGATAACAATAACGTACTTACTACTATGTGAACAATGATAGCAATAACAACTTACTACTAGGTGAACAGGAGCAACAAGTAGTCAGGAAACCTGCCGGGATTGATCCAGGTGTAAAAAACACTGAGCATATTCCCGACTGTCAGCCACTGATTTTTACCAACCTTTGCAAAGTGGAGGCAAGTAGGTCTCTTTAAGGTCCCTTACTGGTTTTTGGATGGATTCTTTCTCCAGTTCATGTGTCCCCTCAGAATATTCTCCCTTCTTCACTTCCTATCCTACACTCATAATCTTTGCCAAATAAGTCTTCCCCCCAGGTTCATGTGTCCCAGGAGTCCATCTGTGTTAACCCCCCGTGATTTCTCCCCATTTCTTTCCACTTTCTATCCTACTCTTTTCCTATTATACACTTCCTATCCTACACTTCCCATCCTACACTAGTCTTCCCCAGGTGTCATGTTCCAGGAGCTATCTGTGTCCCCGAAGACCTTTCTCCTTCCTCACTTCCCATCCTACACTTCCCTATCCAACACTTTCCCATCCACACTAATCTTCCCCAGGTTCATGAGACCAGAGTCTATCTGTGTCGCCCCCCAGAACATTCTCCCCTTCCTCACTTCCCCATCCTCTTAGGGGTTGACATTCCTACACCTTCCTATCCTACAGCTTCCCATTCCCTACACTTCCTATCCAACACTTCCATCCTACACTTCCTATCCTACACTTCCCATCCTACACTACAGTCTTCCTTCCCCAGTATCATGTCCAGGGAGTCTATCTGTTCCCCTCAGACATGCTTCTCCCTTCCTCACATTCCATCCAAGACTCTTATTATCTATAAACTTCCTATTCAACACTTTCCCATCCTACACTAATTCTTCCCCAGGTTCATGGTCCAGGGTCCCACTCCTGTGTCCCCACAGACATTCTCCCTTCCTCACTTCCCATCCTACACTATCACTCTCCAACACTTCCTCCTACACTAAGTCTTCCAGGTCATGTGGACCAGTATTCAAATCTGGTGTCCCCTAAGCACATTCTAGTCTCCCTTTCCTCACTTTCCACTTCCATCCTAGCTGCGGTATCCTATCCCAAAGCACTCCCCAGAGCCTACACCAAGCAGTGCTTGGTCGCCCAGGATCATTGAGTCCTAGGTGAGGGTCTGCAGAGCTTATTGTGTTCTCTTGCTCGGGTGCGGAGAGCATATTCAGGCTTTGCGGCCTAGGGTACATCCTTCCTTGCGGCAGCTTGTTTACCGGGAAGTCCGAGTTCACTGTCATTGAGGAATGGAGTGGATAGTCTCTAACGGATATGCGACTTACTTAGATGTGGCAACGTTCCGCTGCAATGAGATACGAACGAGCTAGGAGGTAGCTTCCTATCCCTACACTTCCCATCCTACACTTCCTATCATACCACTCCCACCCTACACACCTATCCGAACTTTTGCATCTAAGCCTTTCCTCCCGGAATTCCATCCGATGGGCCCCCGGATGTCTTCCCTTGAATCAGGTTTATGCCTCACCTAATCCCTACCCCCCGGTCCGTGGTCAGCAAGTCCCCCTCCAGGCCCGTGGTTCCAGGTATACACACGTTACCACTTCCCTGAGGTCAGAAGTCCCACCGAAGGACCGGGATCCAGTATACACCCTTACACCACTTCCCTGAGGTCAGCAAGTCCCACCCCGCCGGTTCCATTTTCCAGGTATTCAACAGTCCACCATGTCCCTGAGGTCACAAGTCCCACCCCAGATCCGTGTTCAGATATTCCCCGTCACCACTTCCCTGAGGTCAGCATCCCACCACAGGTCCGTGGATCACATATATTCACCCTTCATCCCCACTTCCCTGAGGTTACAAGTCCACCCAGTCCGTGGTTCCGAGGTATTCACCCCGTCCACCACTTCCCTGAGGTCACAGTCCCACCCCAGGTACGTGGATCCGGTATTCACGCCGTCACCACTTCCCTGAAGTCAGCAAGTCCCACCCCAGGTCCGTGTTCCAGTATTCACCTGTCACCACTTCCCGGGGGGGGGGGGAGTCAGCAAGTCCCACCCCAGGACCGTGGATCCAGTATTCACCCTTCCCACTTCCCTGAGGTCAGCATTCCCCACCCCTATGTCCGTGGATCCAGTATTTACCCTTACACCACTCCCTGAGGTCAGCAGTCCCACCCCAGGTACGTGGATCCAGGTAATTTCACCCGTCACCACTTCCCTGATGACAGCAATTCCCACCTCAGGGTCCGTGTTCCAGGTATTCACCTGTCACCACTTCCCGGAGGTCAGCAGTCCCCACCCCAGGTCCTGGATCCAGGGTATTCACCCTTCACCACTTCCGTCTGAGTCAGCAGACCCACCCTAGTCTCGTGGATCCAGGTTAATTCACCCTTCACCACTGTCCCTGAGGTCAGCAAGTCCCCACCCCCGGTTCCGTGGTTCCAGGTATTCACCTGTCACCACTTCCCTGAGGTCACAAATCCCACCCCGGTCCGTGGATCCAGGTATTCACCTCTTCACCACTTCCCCGATCAGCAGTCCCACCTAGGTCCGTGATCCAGTATTCACCCTTCATCCACTTCCCTGTTCAGCATCCCACCCTAGGTTCCGTGGATCCAGGTTATCACCTTCACCACTTCCCTGAGGTCAGCAAGTCCCACCCTAGGTCCGTGGATCCAGTATTCACCCTTCACCACTGTCCCCTGAGGTCAGCAGTCCCACCCCAGGTCCGTGGATCCAGGTATTCACCTTCACCACTTCCCTGATGTCAGCAAGTCCCACCCCAGGTCGCGTGGTTCCAGGTATGCACATCTGTCACCACTTCCTGAGGTCAGCAATCCCACCCCAGGTCCGTGGATCCAGGTATTCACCCTTGCACCACTTCCCTGAGGTCAGCATCCACCCTAGGTCCCGTGGATCCAGGTATTTTACCCTTCACCACTTCCCTGAGGTCACAGTCCCACCCCAGGTACGTGGATCCAGGTATTCACCCGTCACCACTTCCCTGATGTCAGCAAGTCCCACCCAGGTCCGGTTCCAGGTATTCACCTGTCACCACTTCCCTGAGGTCAGCAAGTCCCACCCCAGTCCGTGGATCCAGTATTCCACCCTTCACGAAAACACTTCCCTGAGGCAGCAGTCCCACCCTAGGTCCCGTGATCCAGGTATTTCACCCTTCCCACTTCCCTGAGGTCAAGCAAGTCCCACCCCAGGGTCCGTGGTTCCAGTATCACCTGTCACCACTTCCCTGAGGTCAGCAAGTCCTCACCCCAGGTCCGTTAACCAGTATTCACCCTCCACCACTTCACCCGAGGTCAGCATCCCACCCTAGGTCCCTGATCCAGGTATTCCACCCTCTACCACTTCCTGAGGTCAGCAGTCCCCACCCTAGTCCGTGGATCCAGGTATTCACAGACCTTCACCACTCCGCTGAGGGTCAGCAGTCCCACCCTCGGTCCCGTGATCCAGGTATTCACCCTTCACCACTTCGCTGAGGCAGCAGTCCCCACCCAGGTCCGTGGATCCAGTATTCACCCTTCACCACTTCCCTGAGTCAGAAAGTCCCACCCCAGGTCCGTGTTCCAGTATTCACCTTCACCACTTCCCTGGAGTCAGCAAGTCCACCCCAGTCCGTAGGATCCAGTATTCACCTTCACTACTTCCCCGAGGTCAGCAGTCCCACCTAGTCCGTAGATCCAGGTATTCACCCTTCACCACTTCCCTGAGGTCAGCAAGACCCTCCCCAGGTCCGTGGATCCAGTATTCACCCTTCACCACTCCCGTGAGGTCAGCAGTCCCACCCAGGTACGTGGATCCAGGTAATTCACCACAACCATCTTTAACCTGAGGTCACAGTTCAGCCAGCCTTGAAGCACTAGTTCCATATATTGAATTACACACAAGTGTAATTAATATCATTATAACTAATGGTAGAAGGTTATTACAGAGGAGGAGACGCAGATTAATCTGCGCTCTATATAACATCCCCCTGGCAGACTCGAACGCGACTACCTGAGACAAGAGAGATCTCTATCACAGTTCGTCTCACCCAAGGAACGGCCACTAGTGGAAAATCTGGAACATATATTATATTAATATTTACTTATTTAATTATTACTTGATTAATTATTTAGTTGTGAAAGTACATTATGAAGGTATTTAGGTGCGTATGATTAGTGTTGTTTTGTGAACGTTAGCGCGCGGACGCTCAAGCGCTGAATTAAACGGCAAATACGAAAAAATTGAAAAATGTGTTATTGTTACCTAAAAGAGCTGATGAATCTGTAATATTTTGGGGTATTCCTCGTCTCTGTACGATAATCCTCTAAAAAAGTTACCGTTAATTAATAATAAAGAGGTAAATGCGTAATTGTGACGTATACCTAGGAACAGTAATACATTTGTTGTTATTTTTAGACATTTTCTCGTCATTTTTTGTTCATATTTTTAGTGCAAATACTACAAATACAAATTGGTAACGCTGTGGATGCTGCAGTTTGAGCTGCCTTCAACCACACGAGTCTCATGCTGACTAACAGTCGACAGAAGGAGGTTGTCGCTCTGAGTGACCGTAGCAGACCCTAGAGACCCGTAATTATGCCATATATTGTGCAAATTTTCATACTACATGCGTAGCCCCGAGAAACAGTAGTTCGCATACGATCCGCCGGAAGCGATTAGAAATGATGAAAAAAAGTAAAGAAATGAAGGCAGTAGCAGGTAGAACATGACTCGTGGCTGCCATCACAACACTTGTCAAGACCAACACGTTGTTTACTGCTGGGGAAATAACTGATGTTTCTGAAACCCAGTGAATTGTTGAACAAGTAAAGCAAAGTGTAAGATGACCTGTGTAGCCAGCACCTCGATGGCCACCCCAGATGCTGGCAGCATCACCGTGGCCACCCCAGATGCTGGCAGCATCACCGTGGCCACCCTCAAGGAAGGTTCCTTGATGTTGGTGAGGGGCTCTTGATTTAGGAAATTGGATCTGTGCTCCAGTTCCCCGAATTAAGCCTGAATGCCTTCCACATCCCCCCTGGGCGCTGTATAATCCTACGGGTTTAGCGCTTCCCCCTTGATTATAATAATAATAATGTGGCCACCACCACCACCATTGTGGCCACAGTGACCACGCCTTCACCCATATATACATCTGTCTTGACCACACCTGTGGTTACATATGTGACAACCTCGCCACAAATAACCATATTTTCTGCGAGCACCCCAGACGTGGCCACTCTAGACATGGCCACCCCAGATGTGGCCACTCTAGACATGGCCACCCCAGATGTGGCCACCACTGTCCCCAGCTCAGCTGTCACCATCTCAGCTGACTACAGTTCAGCTGACCCCGTCTCAGCCGTCACCAGCTCAGCTAACCCCAGTACATTTACTGTCTACAGCTGGAAACGGTGAAATATTTGTTGAAAGTGCTATTGTACATGATATATCAAGTGCTACATGGTGAGTGTCCTTATTGCAGCAATTAAATCCTGTTATAGAAGAAAAGCATATGGTATTGATGGAACGTTGTAATTTTGAGGTTATTATGAAGTGTGTGTTTTGTTAAGAATGTTTTAGTAATAAAGTCACTTTTACATTTGATCACCATCACCTAGAGACACTTGTTAGTACAAACTGTACTGAGTGTAAGTATGTAGTGTTGGAAAAACCCAGTTGGTACGAGACACTGAATGCTGCAACTAGTAGGATGGTATATGCTGAAATGCTTGCACATTATTTGATAGTCAACTACCAATTTGGTCACAGCATCAATTGTGGCACCAATGCCATAATTTGAATGATGGTCCCTTGTGTGTCAAGTTCCATCATATGTAACGTCAATATCAAGAACTCCACTTTGGTGTAACAATTATTGCCACGTCCAACTTCGCACTTTTTTATGTTTATTTATTGGACGATTTTGATGTAACTTTTATTTAATATACTATGACATGCCTAGAGTCTGTGATAAAAATTCCAATGAAATCGTACGAAGGCAAAAAAAAAAAAAAGTCCAACCGTCCCATAGTGTTCCCTGCATGATAACTATAATTAACTGTTATCAGTTACTTTTTTCCCCTCGTCATGGTACACAATGGTTCACCAGCACACTCTTCCCTCGTCATGGTACACAAAGGTTCACAAGTACACTCTTCCCTCGTCGTGGTACACAAGGTTCACAAGCACACTCTTCCCTTGTTATGGTACACAGAGGTTCACAAACACACTCTTCCATACGCTCAATTCTGTATTTCCACATATACATCTTACACACACTGAACGAAACAGACGCACGAACAAAGCAACACATACACATGTACATAACGTGTACAAACACAGACACTCCTTCAGCAGACACTGACGGGTCACCACACACCTTCAGCAGACAGTGAGGGGTCACCACACCTTCAGCAGACACTGACGGGTCACCACACACCATCAGCAGACAGTGAGAGGTCACCACACACCTTCAGCAGACACTGACGGGTCACCACACACCTTCAGCAGACAGTGAGGGGTCACCACACCTTCAGCAGACACTGACGGGTCACCACACACCTTCAGCAGAAAGTGACGGGCCACCACACACCTTCAGCAGAAAATGACGGGTCACCACACACCTTTAGCAGACAGTGACGGGTCACCACACACCTTCAGCAAAGTGACGGGTCACCACACACCAGCAGAGGGTGACGGGTCATCACACACCTTCAGCAGACACTGACGGTTCACCACACACATTCAGCAGACAGTGACGTGTCACCACACACCTTCAGCAGACAGTGACGGGTCACCACACACCTTCAGCAAACAGTGACGGGTCACCACACACCTTCATATATATATAATATACAATTGCATACATCTTAAAGTACGTTCTTGTATGTATACATGTATACATTTGCCAGTGATTCCATCTGTGACCTTCAAACTCATTTACGAAACACGAGAAACAGAGATTATTAAAATTTTCTACAGTTTTTATGGAGGAGATTTAGTGATTCGCGTTTGACACTCATCAATGCACAATAATATGTACGTTCATACACAATATGTGAAGCTCATACATAATATTTGACAGTCATCAATACACAATGTGGTCAGTCCATCAATCTTGAATAGATTGATGGACTGACCACATCGACTCAAGGCTGAGGGACTGATTACCTCATTCTCCTCCTGTTCTCCAAGTTTCTCCTTTGTATGGACTGATGAAGCCACAGTGTGGCGAAACGTTTCCTCATTAAAGATACCCAAGAGTTGCACATGTGTCTAATTTATCAACGTGTCGGTTCTGTGAACCATTCATCTACACACACAATTTGCGACGCTCATAAGCAATATGTGACACTCATACACATTACGTGAACCATACATTCATTCTTACAAAATAGCATGTACACATGACAATCATCAACATACAATAACATGACACCTATTCACAATAACACGTAAGAATATGTACATAAGAATATGTACACAGGACACAGTCCTGCATTAGTGTCACAAACGTGTTCCGCCGGTGATCCAGTTCCCAGGCTCCTGGACAGGTCACTCATGAAGCGACACATCACTGGTGATCCAGCTGCCAGGTTCCTGGACAGGTCACTCATGAAGCGTCACATTACTGGTGATCCAGCTCCCAGGCTCCTGGACAGGTGTTACACCCTTTTGTTCATTTTAAGTACTGTTTCTTATCACAATGGTATACTTTTACATGTTATTTTTGCTATTTCATTTAATATTATATTCAGGAGTAATTCCATTAGTAGCTAAAATGGATTTACTCGACTTTATAATATTATCTGGTCGTATTACTTAGCTTTGTATTTAGGTAGGTCGTTTAATTAGTGTCAACTGCTGGTGACCTGGCCAAGCACCAGTAGGTGTTTTGAGCTGCTCAACCCCTGTTCCGACCGAGACAAAGTGGGCGGGAAAACCCTCACAGATTTCAGTTATCCCTTTCCCTTTGGGACCGGGAAAAGGGGTCGAGGGAAGTATCCCCTTAAACCCCCATTCGCCCATAAAAAATCCCAGGAATTTTGGGGGAGCTTACGCTAAGACTTATCTCGGTTGGAAAAGGCGGTGAGAAGCTCTTAGGAAAGTAAAGCCAAGGAGCAAGCCTCTGTAGTGTATGGGAAACTTTTGTAAAGTGAACATATCGAAAGAGTTTTTGGGAAAACGCCTGTGCTGTGCCTATCTAATTTTTAATGACCGTAGACCCATTTTAAATACTAAACCAGTACTGGTTGTTTTAATGAGGATGGAAAAAAGTATTCTACTCATAGTGCAAAATTTGAGAAGGTGTTTTAAAGTGATTATTATGATTATTAATAAATTAAATAGAAATAAAAAAATTTCCCTTTTCCTCTTGAAGTGAGTCCCTAGAGTACTAAGTTTTTGTCGAAAAGCTCATAACCCGAGCCCAACTGATATGTTGAAACAAAGTGGGGGCCCGCCCCGGGGTCGCTCTCTGATCCGGGGGGCTGGAGGAAATATCCCCCTAGGAAGAAAGTCCCAAATCCATAAAAAGTGAGCTTGTTCAGGTCCCCATAAAATTTAAAACTAGGAGGTCAAATACAACAGTTAATTGTGAGTAACCCTTGGAAGATTGAAGTTTTTTTAAAACTTCGAAGTGGGGAAAATTGCCGTTGCTAGGAGTAAAAGTATAACAAATATTACCCCGCGAGCCACTCGATCTTTTTTGAGAAAATCTGTTTCCGGAACAAGGGGGGTGGATGACATTGACGATATGATGGGAAGTTAATTCTCATTTGAACATTTGGGACGACTTTTGGGAGCACAAGGACTTGATCTTGGTGGCCTTCCAATTCCCTACCCTCGGTGATGGGGCTGAGCCAGAATAAAAAGGGAGCTGTGGTGAGCGGACTCTCTGGGAGAGGTGCCGAAATTGGGGGATCTAATCGCCTTTTCCGACCCTGGTTCACAAGAAGCCCCAACGCAGGTGCCGCCCCAAAGGAAAGACGGGAAAATTTGTATCCCCAACTCCTCCGTCCCGTTTGGGGCCCCATATCACAGAGCCTTTCGAAAGAGGAGCGCCTTATTACTTTAAAAAGGGCCCCAAATAGACCCCAAGGGGCTGAATGCAGAGAGTTCGAGAGGGACCCCTACTCTACAAAAACGTCAGCGGAAAAGGGGAAGGAAAATTGTGAGGCCGAGGCCCCAGAAATATTTTCGACTTTCAAAAAGCGGCTCTTTGGTCCCCAATTTTTGCGAGTTGATCGGACAGTATTCGATCGTTCAAAAAATCGGCTCGAGCTATGCGGTGGCCCAAAATTTTGGGGGCTGTCTTGTTGATACGACGCTGATGGTAAGCTCGAGAATGTACGGGGCTTTGCCTTACGAAAAGTACTAAAATTTTGACCCCGTCAAAAAGGTCAATGGAAAACTATGATCTACTCCTTTGAGCTCCCGAACCCTTCCCGTACTCTGCAAAGGTTCCAGGGCAAACTTGGGGGACTTCCCCGGGCAGAAAAAGGTGGGCTTTTGAGAGGTGGCAAAGAGCCTCCAAAGAAAAACCCAAAACACCAAACCCCAATTAATACTACAAGAGGACTTTTAAATTTTCTATTGGAGTTTGGGGAAGTTTCCTGATCGCCCGTCCAACACCTGATGGATGGAGCCCGCTGCACGGCCCCTACGAGATCTCACCCAGTGTTTCCGTGATAAAAACATCCAGGAAAAGCAGAAAAATTTGGGGCCCAGAAGGTTCGACCAGTTAAGTCAGAAAAAAACCTCCCCCAAAGTTTCCTTCAAAAAGCAGGCCCTCTCGCCCCCTGGAAAGCCATCCCAATGGTGACCGGGTTAAACCACGAAGAACCAGGAGGTGTTAAAGTCAGAAGAATTTGTCTGTTCATTTTGAAAAAGAGAGGTCAGGGAGAAAAAATGTTTGTGGAAAGGGTAGGAAATTAAGTATCGAGAAGGTGTCCTGTGAGATGGTGTCTTCAGTACCCCAAACGGGGATGTTTACAGGCGGATCTAGAGCCGGAGGACCGAAGACTGCTTCCTGAGAGCCCAGAGAGAGGGGCCATCTCGGGGCAAAAAATTTGAAAAGGAAATGGCCCATATTTTTAAAAAGGGAAAAGGGGGTATTGCGAGTGCCAAGGGGTGCCTGTTAAAACCTATGGGATACGGGGAGTTACTTACATTTTAAAAAAAGGGAATCTCTCTTTGTTGCCCGCATTATACAAAGGGATAGATGCACTTCTGGAGGTTTGGGGGGCCCGTTTTTTGATTTCCCCCTCCATAGGATTCCCTAGCCCGAATTGTTAAAGATAGGGGGACTGTGGGTATACAGTGAAGGTTTCCATTAGTCTCTGACTACTGTGGGAAAATGATTAAGCTGCAAAGGAATAAAGAAAAAAACCTTGGTGTTTGAAAATACCTGGGGAGAGGTTAGGATTGGGCTATGGAAAGGACCAAATTTTTTTTTTTCCGGGGGAGTTGTCACTGGTCCATGGAAAACGACCAGGTTTAAATCTAAATAAAACAGGGAGGAACAGGAAAACGTGTCTGGGTTTAAACCTATTGTTTATGCGACCCATGGCCCAATGAGCGACGTCTGGTCTGCCAGGGCTAGAATAACTTTATTTTCTTTAGGTGCTAAAAGTTTAGACCTAAAGATCTAATCCAAGCTCAGATGGAAGACCCTCGTTGGAGAAAGTAAAAAAGCTGTTGATAACGGAAGAAGGGCCCGAGAAACTAGGGACTGTGTTTATTTAGTGGGGGTATACTTATGAAGAAATCCCCAAAAAGACTTTTCTTGGGGGCACCTTTTGCCGGGCCAAGATGTTTTATCCTGCCTAGGATTTATGTGAGCTTGCATTGAAGGTCCCCCATAATAGCCCAATGGGGGAATCAGGAGAAAGGAAAACAAGGGGAAAAGGTCAAAATATTTTTTTTGGCCTAGAATGCGGGAAACCGGGGTGGAACATCTTCGCGTTGGGGTCTGTAGCCCTGGGTAAACCTGTCTACCCCCCCTCGCTCCCTCTGTCCTATACCTCAGATGCACCTTTTTTCCCTTTTAAATCATCGATTGCGTAGGTCCCTTCCCCGGCCAAGGCGGGGAATCGCCCTTTTCCATAAGGATTCTAAAACCGTTCCCCCGAGGCCTTTCCCCATGGGGAAAAATAAACTCGCGCAATAGTCCGCCTTTAATTAAAGTTTTTCTCACGGTAGGGCTCCCTCGTGAAACCCGTCTGTTAAAGGAAAAAAACTTCACTTCAAAATCTTAAAGGGGGCCATGTCACGCCTTGGTGAAAGATCTTCCTCGCTCGAGCTATGGCCCCAGTCCAAGGAGTTTTGGAAACGGTTTATAAAACATAAAGGGTGATGTGCGTTCCTACTGTGAACAATTCGTAAAAGACGGGGAAAAGGGGATTCCTTTCCTTCTCTGGCCGAAAGGGAAACGAGCAGGAAAGTCTAGGGTTTTAGCCCTTTTGAGTTGATATATAGTTTGGTACGTGGACCCCTCGCGTTTGAAAGATGTATGGCCCGGAAAGACTTACTCCGCATTCGGGTTGCCCGGCTTTGATGCGGAACACCTCCTTTCACGAGGAACCTGCCGCAGAAAAATTTGAGAAACCCCAGGCTAAAATGAAACTACGATATGAGAACATGCGGCCTCTCGCTCTTTAACATCGGAGTAAAGTTTGGTCAGAATTCATCCCCGGACATGTGAAACCAAGATATGAGGGCCCTTTTGGGAAAAGTCATTAAAAAAAGTAAAGTAAATTAAAATTGTTCTACCCCGGGGAAAAAAAAATAGCCTTTACTTTCCTGTTAAAAATTGAAAAAAATATTTGGAGGGTTAGCCCGACTGCTGCCATTCTTCTGGGTCCAGCAAAAAGAGGGAAAAAACCATCCCCCGGCCCGGGATTGAAACCCGGGTTAGGGGTTTCAAAACTCCGCCGTCGGGGAGCCACTGGACCAGCTAGCCACAAAAAGTTCATCAATAGGTATATTTTTTCACCATGGGAAGTTAGCACAGGCCTCTTGACCAAAAAATGAAATTTTTACGACGAATCCGCTGCGTGGCCGTGCGATTTTGCTCAAGTCCCTTCACTCCCGTCATTACGATTTCTTGAGTAAGAAGCAGAGGATTTGGGGACTGCCCCAAAAGGAAATTTTGAAGTCCGTCTTGAAACCTCAATTTCTACGACCCCTGGACGTTTTTTAAAGATTGGCCTGTGCCCGAGCCAAAGAAGTGAAAAATGTGTTTTTGAAGTACCCATCTTTTGTTTGGCGATATCCCAAGCGTTGCACGTTGGGGAACACGCGTGGGTCCAAGGGCTGCCCCATCAAGCGCCCCCTTATCGCTTAAGCCCTATTAAACCAAGCTTAAAAAGGGGGGAAAACGACTTTTTTCTGACCATGGACTAATTGAAGAAAGCAAAGCCCTGGGTTCACCCTTTTGGGGTTAGTCCCAAAAATCAGTGGAACCCATCGTATGTGTCGGTTAAAAGAAAGGTGAATTCCGTCAAGTTCCCGATGGGTTTCCCCTTTTCTAGGGGTTTTATGTTTAATCGTTTGGTGCCGGAGCCAAGTAGTGAGCCGGTGGACTTACTGCGAGGTACTTAAATGCCCCTGACGGACCCAGCTCAGGACATACGCATTTACAGTGCATGGGGCTTGTTCAAATACTTGGTTACCCCCTTCGGGTTTTTGGGGAACGCAGCATCCACGTTTCAGCGATTATGAATGACCTTTCTTATAAACCCTTTGGGGGGGGAAGCTACCTCGCGACCTAGTAGTCTTTAGTGAAAGGGGGAGTTCACATTTAGTCCCTTGGAGGCTCTTTTTTTGAAATTAGAGCTTTAAATTTTTTCTATCAATTTGTCCAAATGCAAATTTCGACAAGCAATGATTAAAATTTGGGCTTCAAATTTTTGGTCAGGGGACGGTGGACCCCTCAGTGCAAAAGTGAGAGCCCTTGTAGCTTTTCCCATACCCAAGAGACAGAAAAGGGGGGGGCAGAGATTTTTGGGAAAGGTGGGTATTATAGAAGATTCTGCCCTAAAAATTTTTACACATAGCCGCCCCCCCTTTTTGCGCTAACAGTTCCCAAAAAATTAAATTTGTTGGTTGAGGAGTAATATGCTTTTTAGGTTTAAAAACGATTATTGAACTCTTCTCCAGTATTGAAAAACCCTGATTTTAATTTTTCCCCTTTTGTTAATATAGATGCAAGAGTTATGCTGTTGGGGCAGTATACTGCAGTCCTCCCCCTCTTTTGTATTCTTCATCCCATATGTTATTTTTTCCCCCACCCTTAAAGCCCCACCAAAGAATTATGCAACGTTTTGAAAAGAAAACTCTAGCCCCCGGTTATCTCTTGGCATTTTTAAAATTTACTTGGGAACTCCTCATCAGATTACAGTATACTCTGTCCAACCCTTTTAAAGTTCATTAATACCATGAAAGGTAAAAATGCCAGATACAGAGGTGGGGCCCCCAGAATTCAACCTTTTTTTTTAAAAACCTACAATAAAGGGCAAACATAATGTAATTGCGGGCTTTGTCCCCCCCTTTTAAAAAAGTTTTACCCAAAATGCCCCCGTTCTAACTTACGCCCAATATTTCCTTTTTTGCCTACGTTATTGAATGAGTGGTATGTTTAGTTTAGTTATGGAGGATGAAGCTTGGAGACCAGTTGCTGTGTCCCTTTAAATTTTCTTGAGCACGATTCTGTACCAAAGGGAAGAGAGAACCTAATTCTGTTGGGCAGAGTCTGTCTCTCAAAAAATATCCCCCTTGAATACCCTTTAGAACACTGAAAGAATGTCTGGACGAATTGGGGGTGAAATGTTTCAGTCTTGCTTATTGGTTTTGTTTACTGTTCTAAAAGATTCAGGATTAATTTTGTCCCATTTTAGTGCGACATTTGGTCGTGGGGGGGGGTTTTTACACCCTTTTGTTCATTTTTAAATACTGTTTCCTTTTCACAATGGGATATTTTCATGTTATTTTTGCTATTTTTTTTTAATTTTATATTAGGAGTAAATTCCATTGTAGAAAAAGGATTTACTGACTTTTTAATATTATTGTCGTATTTTAGCTTTGTTTTAGGTAGGTCGTTTAATTTGTGTCAATTCTGGTGACCTGGCCCAAGCACCAGAGGTGTTTTGAGCTGCTCAAACCCCCGTTCCGACGAGGGCAAAGTGGGTGGTAAAGCCTCCGAGTTCAGTTTTTACCTCCTTTGGACCAGGAAAGGGGCGAGGGAGTATCCACTCTAAACCACCATTTTCCTCCATAGAAAAACCCCGGGAAATTTTGGGGTTACTGCTAAGCTTTCTCGGTTGGAGAAAGGGGGTTGAGACCTTAGAGAAGTGAAACAAGTGAGCAAGCCCCTGTGGTATGAGGACTTATTGTAAAGGAACATTCGTAAGAGTTTTTAGCAAGGTGCATGTGCCTATATAATATTTAATGACTCGTCAGAGCCATTTGTAAATAAAACCCATACTGTGTTGTTTTAATGAGAATGGGAAAAGTATTTACTCTGTGCAAAATATGAGAAGGTGAATTTAAATGATTATATGATTTTAATAAATTAAAAGAAACTAAGAAATTCCCTTTTTCCCTGAAGTGGTACCCAGAGTACTAAGTTTTTGTTACGAAAAGTCTATAACCGGGCCCCAATGATAGTTCGTAAAAACAGGTCAATCTGAAGTGTCCATCACTGGGATCCGTGCCAGGCTCTGGACAGGTATCATGAAGGTCACATCATGGTGATCCCGCTGTCAGGCTCCTTGAAGGTCACTATGAAGGTACATCATGGAAGGGCCTCATGGAGTGTGCTCATGGGGCAGGTCACTCAGGAGTGTGCATCACTGGACAGGGCATCATGAAGTTTCGCATATGGACAGGTCACTCATGAAGTGTCACATCATGGAAGGTCACTCATGAAGTGTCACATCATGGCAAGTCATACCCTCAAGGAAGGGTTTCCCTTTATGTTGGTGAGGGGCTTTTGATTTAGGGATTTTGGGTTGGCTCCAGTTTTCCCCCAAAATTTAAACCCGAATGCCCTTTCCCCATCCCCCCCCCCCAGGCGCTGTATAATCCTCCGGGGTTTTGGCTTCCCCCTTTGATAAAATAATAATAATAATGGGCAAGTATAATAAAAAAATGTTTTAGTAGGTGGAATGGTCCCTCTATTATTGTTTTAGCAGCACAACTCACTTGGTGTTAGTAGAAAAGTTGTAGTGGGTGATCTGTGAGTGACGACAAAGTTACCCCTTTTTGGGGGTGAAAATGTTGCTACCAGGGCGTCTAAGTTTGGGGTTGACTGAAAAAGGGGGAAAGATCTGTGACTTCGAGGAAGAAAATTTCACGCTCCCCATGCTGAAAATCTTTTTGTATCCCCTTAGAAAAAATATAGAGGAAACGTTTTGCCCGCCAAATTGTCATTCCGTAAAAAAAAATGTTACTACAATAAAGTACCAAGTGTTGCCAAAAGTCTCATTCTCCCTTTTTGTTCTCTAAAAATTTTTCAAAAAATGTACTAGTTTTGAAATTGTGGAAAAAAACGCAGAATCGGCTTCTTTTCTTGTCTACGGGAGTGGTTTGACATGATTTATATAAAATTTTTTGCAGATGAAGGCCCCCTCCCCATATCTTGCGGGACCCACAAGGATCCCAAAACGTTTGTAAAAATTGGCGAGCTGAAAGCCAACATAAGCCCATCTTGCACGTTAATAAGAATTATGATGATGACAACCTTTTTTAGGTGGGAAACCCTGTTGGAGTTTTGCTGGGGCCATGTTGGCGTCTTGTGGAGACCGTTGGCAGTCTTGTGGAAGACCCCGTTGGCGTCTTGTGGGGAAAACCTGTTGGCAGTTTGCTGGAAAGACCAGTTTTGGGAGTTTGCTGGAAGACCATGTTGGAGTCTTGCTGGAAGGGAAAACGTAAAAAATTTTTTTGTTTTTTGGATATTTTAGTAAATCCTGTGGTTTTCAGAGATTTTTTTGACCATCTACCTTTTGTTAAGGTTTTGCCCAAATTTCCTGGGAGGTTCAAGTTTTTTTGTTGGGGGTGGAAGGAAAATTAGTGAATTGATTGTGATTTCACTTGAATGATAGAAGGTTTAAGGCAGCCTTGCCCCCTAAGGTATTAATTCAAATGAAAATGAAGAACTGAGACACTTATAAAAAACCCTGGGGGAAACTTTATTGAAAAAACGTTTCGCCCCACAGTGGTTATCGTCCCAATAAAATTGGAATTGGGTAAAGGGGGGGAAATTTGAGGGAACGTCTTCACCTGGGAAACGAGGTTCAGTCCATCCCTTGTAGGAAGGACGGTTGAGGACTGATTACCTTAAATTTCCCTCCTTACCCAATTTTTCTTTGATTGGATGACGAAAACCATGTGTGGCGAAAAGTTTCTTCAATAAAGATTCCCCAAAGTGTTTTAAGTGTTAATTCTTCAACTTGTCGGTTTTCAAAACCATTCATCAATGGGAGATCCGATGGGTAATTTTGTTTTTTTCTTTTTGGCACTTAAAGATCAGTTATCCCCGCCCTAAATTTTCCGTCGGTATTCCTGTGATGACCTTTCAAATTCTGTTTTTAGTTTTTCTTTTCAACTGGGATGTCCTATGTGTTTTGTTAAAAATTTACCATCAGTTTCTGCGGGTTAACGTCACTCACCATATTTTTTCCCCCTTCTAATGTTCGTCTGAACAACAACTGAAGTCTTGACAAGTTGCAGCCTCAGGTACTGTCACGTGATTCAGTTTGGGTAGTTTGTTTTTAAAAGGGGGTCAAAATGTACCCATAAAGCAGCACCCGAGTGAGTGTATATGTTGTTCATAATAATCCGAATTAAGTCTGCCCTAAAATTTAAATTAAATTTCCAAAATGTTCTTTTACGGATTAATCTGTTCCTCAGTATTTTTTTTTGAAAAAGATGGAAAAAACAAATTCAATTTGGCATCAAGCCTAATTAAAAGGGTCACCTCACCTTTACCCCACCCCACCTCCCTCGCTGCCTCACCTCGCCTACCTCACCTCACCCCCACCTCACTACCTCACCTCACCTCCCTCTCACCTCACCTCACCTACTTTACCTCACCTACCTACCTCCCTCACCTCACCTACTCACCCACCCCACCCACTTCCTCATCCCTCCTATCCCCCTACCCCCCTTAAACCCCCACCACCTCACCCCACCTACCTCACCCCCCTGACCTACCTCACCCCACCTCTTCACCCCACCCCACCCTCACCCCTACCCACCCATTTACCCACCCCACCACCTCACCCACCTCACCTACACTTCCCCCCACCCCACCTACCCCAAAACCCAAAGTAATTTATTTAGTTAAATTGAATATTTTCGTGGTTCCCTAAAAA
>NC_069403.1:110644084-110758025 GCF_026875155.1 Cherax quadricarinatus | reverse complement strand
CCCCCCCCCTTCCCCGGGGTTTTGTATGGCCCTCTCCTCCCCCTCCATGGCTTTATCAAACCCGTTTTAAAAATGTGTAGGGTTCCTGCCTCCACTACGTCATTCTCTGGGCTATTCCACGGCCACAACTCATACTGAAGAAATATTCCTACTATCTCCTGACTCATTTTTCTTAAATTTCCAATTGGGCCTCTTGTTTCTGTGTCCCCTCCCTGAAAAAACTGTCTTTGTCCCCCCTTGTCTATTCCACGCAGTATTTTATAGTCTTACATGTCTCCCCTGACCCCCCCTGCCTCCAGTGGGGTCGCCGATTTCCCTTAATCTTTTTCATGGGACATTCCCTTACTTGGGAACTAACCTTTGCGCAAACCTTTGACTTTCTCTATTTTCTTGACGTGCTTTATAAAGTGGGGGTTTCCAAACGGGCGCTCCCAGTATGGGCCTGACATACCGGTGTACAGGTCCTTGAATGTTCCCTTTACAAAGGGTTTCGGAATGCTTTCTCGGGGTTTGCCGGCCCCCATATGCGCACAGTTATCTGATTGATTGGCTTCCGGGAAAGACATCTCGGGTTATACTCACCCCAAAGATTTTCTCCTTGAGTGAGGTTGCAGTCTTTGGCCCCTACCTAACTCTTCTGGGTTTTCTGTGCCCTTTCCCTATCTTCATGTTTTTGCTTTTTTGGCAGGATTGAATTCGAAACCTTTTCGGGGACCAGGTTCCATCTGGCCAGGTCCTTTAAGTCCTGCCGGCCTCATCAATTAATTCTCCCATTAACTTCACCATCGAAAACGGGGACACTTTACCTAACCCTTTCCATCATGTCGTTCACATATACCAAAAATAGCACGGGTCCTGGGACCGCCCCCCTGGGGGCCCCCGCTCGTCACAGGTGCCCACTGTGAAAATCATTACGTACCAGACTCGTTTTGCCCCCCTGTCAGGTTTTCCCTCTGCCCATTGCAGGGGGCCCCCCTGTTATAGCGCCTGAGCCTAGTTCTGCACTAACCCTTTTGTGGGGAACTGTTTTCAAAGGCCTTTTGCGTCCAAGAAGATGCAAAACCCACCCCCCTCTTCGTGTTTTATTCTGTTTTTTTACATAAAACTCCAAAAGGGTTTGGACAAAAGTTTTTGCCTTCCGTAATCCGTGCGGGTTGGCATTTATACTTTTGGGTTCCGTTTCCGGGGGTGCCCACCACCTCCCCCTGATAATCTTTCCCATAATTTTGCATACTATACACTCAAGACACGGGTCTATATTTTATGCCCTTCTCTGTCTCCTTTTTTTTAAAAAAGGGAATTTACATTTGCGTCTTCCATACCTCAGGTGTTGCCCATTTTTCCGGGGCGTGTTTGAAGATTGTGTGGGGGAAACGCACAACATATCGCCCTCCAAGGGCCCACGGGAGATTTGTGGGGTCCCATTCCCTTTTTGGGGTATCGATGTCCCTTAGCATTTTCTTCACCTCCTCCCACAGTATTTTCGTCCAACACTTTTTGGTGTATTCCTTCTGGGCCCCCCACGGGTCGTCCCCCCCCAAGAGTCCTTTCCGTCTCTACGTAAATACTTTCCTTTTAAAATCTGTGTTGACCCTACATACCTCTTGATCGTTTTTTTGTGATTTCCCCTTTTTTCCTCACCCTTATCACCGGGGTCCTTGACGTTGTCCTTCCTCCTAATGTCTAAAAACCATTTTGGGGTCAGATTGACTTTCGATCTATGTCTTTTTTATACTGTTGCTGGGCCTCCCTCCTTATCTGTGCTACTGTTTCTGGCTTTTCTACAAAAAATCCCTGTTTCCTTTCCCCAAAACCCCCTTTACCTTTTCCTTTCTCTTTTGCACTTATTTTTTTGCCTCCCTACACCTTGGAAAACCCAAGGACTCTTTTTGGTCTTCCTATTATTTTTTTTTTTTCCCCTTTGGGGAACAAAACTTTCCTCTCCCCTTGCCTTTTTGCCACATATTCCTCTCCGTTTATGATTTTCCTCCCATTTCCTGTCCCCATGAACCCCTGCAGGAAGTTTCTCATACCTGTTATCCCCCCTTTTATATTTTGGCCTGCCCCTTCAGTTTCCTTTTCCCTTCTCCACTTTAACCTTTCTATATATCAAAAATCGAACCACGTGATCGCTAGCTCCAAGGCCCTCGTAATGTGTCCTCAATGTCTGAACTGCCAGGGTGAAAACCCAAAATCCAGTCTTTCTGGTCATCCCCCCCCTCTCCTGTTCTGTCCCCAACATTTTGAGCATAGGTTTTTCAAGTACCACATCCCCATTTGGCTCCAGTTTCGGGCCCCCATGTGGGGTCCAGGTTTTCCCAGTCATCTCCCCCTTTGGTTGAAAAGCCCATTCCAGTAACTTTGCTCTGCTCGAGTGAGTCTTCTTGCCATCTCAGCCAGTGTGTCCCCACCCCCTGTTGTTTTCTTCGTACCCTCTCATGGCCTCCTTCATTTTGTTGGGGGTTATACATCATCCAATGACTACTTTAAATTTTTCCGGACTGAAATTTTACCTACAATGTAGTCTTTTCTCCCCTCATGTCCACCTTCCTTTCCCAAATCCCCTCGGGTTTTAGAGCAGTCAACCCCCCCCTCCCCCCTACTCCTTCTATCTTTTTTCAGGATCTGATATCCTGTTGGGAAGATTGTGTCTGTTATTGTCTCAGTGAGTTTTGTTTTTTTGACTGGCTATGATGTCTGGGATTTTTCATGATTCTTTTTTTTCCACTTTTTCATGTTTATTTTGTTTTTTCCATCCGCGTTTGTGTACCAAAACCCTTATTTCTTTTTTATCATTGTGGTCATGCAAGAATTTGGGGTTTGGGGGAGCGAGAGCCTTGGTGGGGGGGCCCATATGGGGCTGTGGTGTAGGTGGGGTTTGTGTTGATGGGGGTGGGTTTTAGAAAGCCCATAAAAAGGGACACTGTTGGGGGGAGGTTTGTGTATGGGGGGTTGGTGGCAGAGGGAACAGTTTATGGGTTGTATATAGGTTGCCAGTTCGTTGGGGAATGCGCGGGTTGGGGTTTTTGGTGGGAGTTCTGTGGGGTTTTGTTTTTTCCCCTTTCCCCCTGTGTCTGGGTTTCCCGCTATTTTCGTCTTGCTTCCGTTTTCCCTTTCGTCTCTGTACCCTCCCCCTTTAGTGTAGTCCTTTCTTCTTGTGTTCTGCGCGGTCGAGGTTTTCTCTCTGGGGCACCTCTTTTTCCCCCATTTTGATTTCTCTTTCAAATCCCGGTTTGAACTGATTCTTCCTTGAAGTTACTTGACAGGGCCCTATCCTTCCCTCGCAAACCACCCAATTCCCCGGGAAAATTTTCCCCTGGGTCATTTTTCCCCCTCCCCTATTTTTTTTCATAAAGGCCTTCAATCATTTTTTTTCCCCTTTTTTTTATTTCTTAAAAAGTTGCCCCCCTTGGGGTTTCTTGGACCCCTTTACAAAAAAAACCCTGCCCCTCGCCCTTTTCCTCCCCCCACTGAAAACCTTTGGGGGTTGACCATAACACCGAGCACATAACGGAGGCACACATCAACAAAATAACCTTTGCGGGCTACGGGGCCCCCCCCCAAACCCTGAGAATAGCTTTTCGTTTACCTTAAAAAAGGAAAATCTTTTAAAGGGACACTTTTTCACTGTGTATGTTAGGCCCTTTTAATTTGGGGAGTATGCAGCACCGCCCGGAAAAACCCACACCTGGTAAAAAGGGAAACGTCAAGAAGTTAGAAAAAAGTACAAAGGTTTTTTTTTGCAACAAGGCTAGTCCCAGACCCTCAAGGGAAGGGTCGTTCGGGGAAAAGGGTTTGGGGGAAAAATCGGACTGACGCCACTGGAGGAAAAGAAGGGCCCAGGGGGAGCCCAGGGATAACGACATACAAATGCGGGGGGGAATTTAAAAACAAGGTGGACAGAGATGGGATTTTTCCCAAAAGGGGGAGGGGGACACAGGGAAAAGGGGGGTCACAAACGGGGAAAGCTAAAGGGACTCAGAGGGATTTTCACAAGGACGTTAGGAAGTATTTCTTCGCCCATAGAGTTGTCAAGCAAATGGGGGAAAACCTAGGGGTGAACGGGAAATTTGGAGGCAGTAATCATACATAGTTTTTTTAAAAAGAGGTTTGACAAAGCTCAGGGAAACAAAAGAGAGAGAGGGCCCAATTTGCGACAGTGAAAAGGCTGGGGCCCGGAGCTGAGTCCCCGACCCCCTGCAACCACCCTTTGGTTGGGGTACAAAATTTGGGGAGTACATACAACACCCCACACACACCCACACACACACCCACACCACACACACACACCAAAACAACAACACAAAAACACAACCCCAAAACACCACACACAAACACACACACAAAAACACACAAAAAACACACAAACCCCGCACACCCACAAACACAAAACACACACACACACACACACCCCCACACCACCACACACAACACACCCCCCCCCACACACAACACAAACACACACATTGAGAAGGGGACAAAAATGGGCTATGTGTACCCCTAACAACAATATTCAATACATCTATCGAAACAGGGAGATTGCCTGAGGCATGGAAGACAGCAAATGTAGTCCCAATCTTTAAAAAAGGAGACAGACATGAAGCATTAAACAACAGACCAGTGTCACTGACATGTAATAGTATGCAAAATCATGGAGAAGATTATCAGGAGAAGAGTGGTGGAACACCTAGGAAGGAACGATCTCATCAACAGCAGCCAACATGGTTTCAGGGACGGGAAATCCTGTGTCACAAACCTACTGGAGTTCTATGACATTGTGACAGCAGTAAGACAAGAGAGAGAGGGGTGGGGGGATTGCATTTTCTTGGACTGTAAGAAGGCGTTTGACACAGTTCCACACAAGAGATTGGTGCAAAAACTGGAGGACCAAGCAGGGATACAGGGAAGGCACTACAGTGGATCAGGGAATACTTGTCAGGAAGACAGCAGCGAGTCATGGTACGTGGCGAGGTGTCAGAGTGGGCACCTGTGACCAGCGGGGTCCCGCAGGGGTCAGTCCTAGGACCAGTGCTGTTTCTGGTATTTGTGAACGACATGACGGAAGGAATAGACTCTGAGGTGTCCTGTTTGCAGATGACGTGAAGTTGATGGAAGAATACACTCGATCGAAGACCAGGCAGAACTACAAAGGGATCTGGACAGGCTGCAGAACTGGTCCAGCAATTGGCTCCTGGAGTTCAATCCCACCAAGTGCAAAGTCATGAAGATTGGGGAAGGGCAAAGAAGGCCGCAGACGGAGTACAGTCTAGGGGGTCAGAGACTACAAACCTCACTCAAGGAAAAAGATCTTGGGGTGAGTATAACACCAGGCACATCTCCTGAAGCGCACATCAACCAAATAACTGCTGCAGCATATGGACGCCTAGCAAACCTCAGAACAGCATTCTGACATCTTAATAAGGAATCGTTCAGGACCCTGTACACCGTATACGTTAGGCCCATATTGGAGTATGCGGCACCAGTTTGGAACCCACACCTAGCCAAGTACGTAAAGAAACTAGAGAAAGTGCAAAGGTTTGCAACAAGACTAGTCCCAGAGCTAAGAGGTATGTCCTACGAGGAGAGGTTAAGGGAAATCAACCTGACGACACTGGAGGACAGGAGAGATAGGGGGTACATGATAACGACATACAAAATACTGAGAGGAATTGACAAGGTGGACAAAGACAGGATGTTTCCAGAGATTGGACACAGTAACAAGGGGACACAGTTGGGAAGCTAAAGACACAGATGAATCACAGGGATGTTAGGAAGTATTTCTTCAGCCACAGAGTAGTCAGTAAGTGGAATAGTTTGGGAAGCGATGTAGTGGAGGCAGGATCCATACATAGCTTTAAGCAGAGGTATGATAAAGCTCACGGCTCAGGGAGAGTGACCATAGTAGCGATCAGTGAAGAGGCGGGGCCAGGAGCTCGGACTCGACCCCCGCAACCTCAACTAGGTGAGTACACTAGGTGAGTACACACACACACACACACACACACACACACACACACACACACACACACGAGATTTAAGGAAGTATTTACAGTAGAGACAGGAAGGACTCTGGGGGACAGACCAGATGGGGACACCAGCAAGGAATACACCAACAAGTGTTGGACGACATACATACAGATGAGGAGGAGGTGAAGAAACTGCTAAGGGACATCGATACCTCAAAGGCAATGGGACCAGACAACATCTCCCGTGGGTCCTTAGAGAGGGAGCAGATATGTGTGCGTGCCACTTACCAACAATCTTCAAAACATCCCTGGAAAATGGGAAAACTACCGGGAGGTATGGAAAGACGGCAAATGTATTTCCCCTTTTTTTTAAAAAAGGAGCCCAAAAAAGATCCCATAAATATAGACCTGTTTTTTTTGACGGTATTTTTGGGAAAAATTTTATGGAGAAGTTTTATCAGGAGGGAGTGGGGGAAAGCACCGGGAAAAGGGAACAGGAGTAAAAATCCCAACCCAGCACGGATTTCACGGAAGGCAATCCTTTTGTCCAAACCTTCTGGAGTTTTATGATAAAAAAAACAGAAGTAAGCCCAAGGGAGAGAGAGAGGGGGGTTTTGATTGCATCTTTTGGGGACTGCAAGGGGGGCCCTTTGACCCCCATTTCCCCTCAAAAGGGGTTTTAGGGGCAAAAGGGCTAGAGATCAGGCCCCATTTTTAACAGGGGGGCCCACTGAAATTTTGGATCGGGAAAATTTCCCTGACAGGGAGGAAAACCAACGAGTCATGGACGTAATGATTTAAACCAGTGGGACTGTGACGGGGGGGGGTTCCCCCAAAAGGGGGGGTCGGCCCTGGGGACATTTGTTTTTTTTGGTATATGTGAACGACATGAGGGAAAAGGGTTTTAGCCCTCGGGAAAGGTTTTCCCTTTTTTGCAGTGTTTGTGAAGTTAATGGGGAAAATTAAAATCTGATGGGGACCAGGCGGGGATTAAAAGAGACCGGGGACAGAGGGGGACACCTGGCCCCGAAAAATGGTTTCCCAAAATTTTTAATCCTCCCAAATGCAAAGTCATAAAAGATGGGGGAAGGGGCACAGAAGACCACGGGACGGTATAGGTAGGGGGCCCAAAAGACTGCAAAACCCCCATTCAAGGGGGGAAAGACTTGGGGGTGAGAAATAACACCGAGCAAGTCCCCGGGAAAGAAACCCCATCAATCAGAAAATTTGCTGCAGCATAGGGGCCCCGCCTGGAAAAACCTGGAACACCCTTCCCGTTTCCCCTTAGAAAGGGGAATCTTTCAAGCCCACTGTAAAACCGTGATGTCGGGCCCCCATACTGGAGAAAGCAGCCCCTTTTTGGGAAACCCCGCATTTGATAAAGCATTTAAAGAAACTAGAGAAAGTAAAAGGGTTTTGGGGAAAAGGGTTATTTTCCAGAGTTTAAGGGGGGGAAATGGCCTTTTATGAAAAAGTTTAAAGGGGAAAATGGGCCCCTGACCACATGGGGGAACGGGGAGGGTCGGGGGGGGAAGGGGAAAAAGACAATAAAATACGCGTAAAAAAATAGACAAGGTGGACAAAGACAGGATTTTTCCTTAGGGGGGAAACCAGAAAACAAGAGGCCAAAATTTGGGAATTTTGAAGCCCAAAAATTTGAGTCAGAGGGGATAGTGGGGAAGTATTTTTTCCCAGTCTTGAGTTTTTTAAGGCAGTGGAATAGTTTGGGAAAAAGGACGTAGGGGAAAGGCGGGGAAACCCCCATCCCACATTTTTTTAAAGACAAAGGTTTAAATTAAAGGGGGGGGGCCCTTTAAGGGGGGGGCGGGGAAAAAGGGGAGGGGGCCCTAGTAGCAACCGGTTGGTTGGAAAGGGGGCCCCGGGGCCCAGGAGCTGGGACTGGGCCCCTCCCAAAACCAAACCAATTTGGGTTTGAGTACACACACACACACCACACTAAGACACTCACACAAAAACACCACACACACACAACCCCAAAACACACAAAACACCCACACAAAACACACACACCACACACACAAACCCCACAAACACACACACAAAACACAAACAAAACCCCAACACACACACAACACCCCACTCGCGCACCCACACCACCCCAAAACCAACACAGGGCAACACACACCTTTCTCCCCTTTTCTCTCTCCTCTTTCTCCCTTTTCTCCCCTTTCTCTCTCCCCCTCGCACCCCCCTCCTCCTCTCCCCTTCTGTGGAAAAAAAAAAAAAAAAAAAAAAAAAAAAAAAAAAAAAAAAAAAAATGGGGGGCCCCAAAGAGGCAAAAAAAACCAGGAGTTTGGGTTTAAGACAAACCCAGGGAGGAAAAGACGGGGGGTTAGAGCTAAAAAAAGGGGGGAAAAAGAGGGGGGGAAGGAAGATAGTAGAGTTTGGAAAGGGAAAATTGGGGAGGGGGGAAAAGTAAAAGAGTGGCGGGAAAGGGGAAAAAGTACAGGTCTTAGCAGCAGAAGCTAGGATACAGTGTTAGAAGGAAACGGGCCAAAGGGCCTTGAAACAAAAATTGAGAGAAAAAGGGACAATTCAGAGGTGAAAATCAGGGGAAATTCAAAGTAGGCGCAGAAAAAGGGGGCGGTAAGCAACAATGGGGGACATGCCTTTTCCGAAGGCCCTTTTCAAAACCCACGTGGGGCCAGGGAAAAAAAAGACAAAGCACACAAAGATAAAAAGACAGGTCCAAAGACAATAAAAGGTTTATGCTATATGCAGAGTTTTCTAACAGCCAATGCAGTGGGAAGGGACGGGCGGTCAGGAAAGGGGGGTTACTGAGAATGGGTTTTTTCAGATATGACGGGATGGGGGGCAAAAAACATGCCCGGGGGAAAGGGGGGAAAAAAAAAAATGCCTAAAAGGAAGCAGATGGGGGGACTCAGTGGGGGAGGAGGAAAAGGGCCGGGGGGTCGGGTTTTTGTGTACGGGTTTAAAGAACCCCAAAGGGGGGGGACAATTTTGGGAAAAAAAAAAACGGGGAGGGGGGAAAAAAAAATGTTTTAAAGGGGCAAATAAAAAAATTTTGGGGGGGGCAAATATGACCCAGGGTGAAAAAATTTTTCAGGGAAATTGGGTGGTTTGCGATTTGGAAGGGGATAGGGCCCGGGTCAGAGTAACTTTCAAGGAAGAATCGGGTTCAAACCCAGGATTCTGAAAGAAAAATTAAAGGGACTGAGGGAAAAAAGAGGGGCACCAGGGGGTTTACCTGGGACCGCGACAGAACACAAAAAAAGGAAAGGACTACACTAAAGGGAGGGGGTTTTACAGAGAGAAAAGGGGGGGAAACAAAGAGCAATGCCCAAAAAATGAGCAGGACCCGGGACACAGGGGAAGGGCAAACACACCCCCCCGGGAATCTCCCCCCAAAAGGGCTCCAACCGCGACTTTTCCCAACGCAACTGGCAACCTATACTACAACCCACTCACTGTTCCTCTGCCCCCAAACCCCCATATAAAAAACCCTCCCCCCAACGCTGCCCTTTTAATGGGCATTCTAAAAAACCACCCCCATCAACAAAAACCCCCCTTTACACCACGGGCCCATATGGGCCCCCCACCAAGGCTCTCGCCCCCCCAACCCCAATATTCTTGCATGCCCCACAATGATGGGGAAAAAAAACTAAAGGGTTTTTGGTACAAAAAAACGGGGGAAATGCGGAAATAACAAAAATAAAAACCCAAATTGAGGAAGTTGGAAAAAACGAAAAAGGAATTTTCCGGGGGTTGGAAAAAAACCAATCCCAGGAAAAAAACATCGTTGGGGGGGCAATTTTTTAAAACCAGAAAAAACAAAAATTTTTTTCCCCCCCTGGGGGACCAAAAAAAAAAAAAAAATAAAAAGGTTAAAAAACCCACCCCCTTTCCCAAAACCCGGGAATTTTCAGTTTCCCGGGGAGGAAAGATGGGGGGAAAAAGGAAAATTTTTGGGGGAGGGGGAAAAGGGGGGGGAGGGTTTTGGCCCCCTGACTTAAAATTAAAACCCCAAAATTGGGGGTTTTGGGGGAGGAAATGGAAAAGGGGGAAAAAAAGGGGGGGGACAGGAAATTGGGGAAAGGAAGGGGAAAAGAACTAAAAAATTTGGTGGGTTTTAAAAAAAAAAATTTTTAAAAGGGTCCCGGGGTTTGGAAATTTTAAAAATAAAAAAAAGTAAAAAATTGGGGGGGGTAAAAAAAATTTGTAAAAAAACCACAGAAAGGGGGGAAGGGGGCCCCCCAAAACATTGAAAAAAATACAAAAAGGAAAACCCCCAAAAGGGGGGTTTTTGAATTGGGGGAAAACACAATGGGAAATGAAAAGGCAGGAAAAAAAGGAAATGGAAAACCAAAAAAGAAAACGGTAAGGGCCCTTATTTAAACCCACAAGTCATTGGGAAAAATTTTTTCCTGGGGACAGGGGGGAAAACGGGGGGGGGAAGAAGATGGGGGGCCCCCGAAAAATTTCACCATCAAATGTTGGGCAAACCAAAAGAGGGGGGGGTTTTGAAAAAGACTGGGAATCGGTTTACCCGGGGCTTTTGGGCCCGGGAAAACATTTTCCCGGGCCCCCCTTGGAGTAGCGATAGTTTTTGGTTTTGACTTAAAATTTCAAAAATTTGGAAAGGGAACCCAGGAATAAAAAGGGGAAAAAGGCCCCTTTTTTTAATTAAAAAGGGGGGACAACAAAATTTAAAAACCTTTGAAAGGAGGTTGTAGCAAAATGGGGGGAAATTTAAAACGGAAGGAGAGGTTTGTGGAAAAAAGGGAAGGAAAAAGGGGAAAAGTTTTGCCCAAGGGAAACAAGGAAATTTTGGGCCAAAAAACCCCGGATTTTTTGGGTTTAAAAACCAAAATTTGGGGGGACAAAAAATTTAATTGAAACCGGGGAAGGGAAAAGAAGGGGGCCTTGGACCCGGGGAAAAAAGGGAAAATTTAGTGGGGAAAGAGCCGGGCGTTTGCAAAAAAGGAAGGGCCCGAAAACAGAAAAACCCGAGGGGGATCCAAAAAAAATCGGGCCCCAAAAAATGTTGTTTTGGGGGCCCCCTTAGGAGGGGGGGGCCCAACGGGGATTTTCCGGTTTAAAAGGCCTGTTTTTTTGAGGAAAGAAAGGGGGGAAAACTCAAATGCCCCGTTTTAGAGGTATTTTTGAGGGGGGCCAAAAGTTTTAAAAGGGAATATTTAACCGGGAGGATTCAAAGGGAAAACCTTGGGGGAAAACCGGGGGGGCCCAGCAAAGGAATCCAACAATTTGGGGAAAGCAAACATAAAAATAGGGGAAAGGGAAGAAACCAAGGGAAAAGGATATTTAAAAAAAGGAAAATACCGGAAAATCTTGGGCCCTTGGGGAAAACAGGATTGGTCCCGGAACCCCACTTTTAAAAACAGTTAAACTGGGAAACTTTGGGGGGTTGGAAACCCGGGAAATGATTCCCCTTTTTAAAAAAAAAGGAACGAGGAAGAGGCCTAAACTATGGGGCCCCTTGTTTGGGCCCCGGTTAAAAAGAGCAAAAAGGAAAAGAAATTTGGGAAAAGGGAGTTGGAGCTGGGGAAAAGGGAAAAAAGATTAAAAATCCCCCCACCACACGGAAACGGGGGGTTGGGGGAAACTTGGTAAAACCCTTTTTATTAAAAAAACCGGGGAAAAAGACCAAGGGAAAAGGGGTTGGGAGGGCCACCGGGGCAAAAAGGGGCCCCTTTGGGAAATTTTAAAGAAAAATGGCAGAAGTGGGAAGTTTTCCCCATTTTTTAACCCAGGGAAAGGGGCCAGGAATGGATAGGGGAAACCCCTAACAGGGAAAAAGGGAAAAACCGGGTTTCCTTTAAAAATTTTTTTCACCCCCCACCACCCCCCCCCCCCCCCCCCCCCCCCCCCCAAAACCCCCCCCCCAAAACCCCCCCCCCCCCCCCCCCCCAAAAAAAAACCCCCCCCCCCCCCCACCCCCAACCCCCCCCCCCCCCCCCCCCCCCCCCCCCCCCCCCCCCCCCCCCCCCCCCCCCCCCCCCCCCCCCCCCCCACCCCCCCCCCCCCCCCCCAAAAACCCCAAAAAAAAAACAAACCCACCCCCCCACAAAAAAACCCCCCTTTTTCAAAAAAATTATTGGAGGGGCCATTTTTAAGCAAAAGTTGGAAGGGGGGGGGGGGGGCCCGGGGGGCAGGGGGGGGGAGTAAGAATCGACCCCGGGGAAACCCCAAAAAATTGGTGAGTACCACCACCACACCACACACACACACACACACCCACCAAAACCAACCCCACACTAAAACGTTAGGGGGTTTGAAAAAAAAAAAAACCTATCAGCGGGGGGATTTTGGGATCCTTAGACAAAAAATTTTTAAGGGGGCCCCGGGCTGTGAAAATGACCGTCCGACTCTTTTTAAAGATCAATTTTAAATTTTCCCTAAAGTTTGTGATGTGTGCCCGGTCAGTAAAAATTTTTTAATTTAAAGGATGTGTTTTTAATGTGTTGCGAGGGGTTTAAATGTTAGCATGTATTATATAAAGAATGATTTTGGGCACAAAATTTTTTTTGTGCTATAAATTTTTATTTAAACCCTTTAATTTTTGGGGTGATTTTTAAAGTTGTGATAAACTTTATTCTGCTCTTATTTAATTAAAAGTAAAAAATTTTTCCATTTATGTTTTAACTGTTTTTAACTTAATTATTTTTCATTTGGGGTTAACATTTTTTAAGAGTTTTTTGTGTTAAAATTTTCCCCAAATAAACCCGGAAGTGTTGCAGAAAAGAAATTAAAAACAAAAGGGAATCCAAAATTTTTTTTTTATAACAGACCCAATTTAAAGGGAAGTCAAAAACTCCCAGAAGAAATTTGGGACACACAACAACTTTTTAAAAACTTTTAAAACAAACGTCCCCACCTTTTTTTTTTTTTTTTTTTAATTTGAAGCCCTTTTTTCCCAAAGCAATGGTTCTATAAATAAAATAGATTATGTAAATTTGAAAACCAGAAAATTTTAAAAGATGGGCCGATTTTTGACATGTTTTTAAAATTCTTCATTTGTGGGTTTATGTTTCCCCTTTTCATTTAAAAACTATTATAATTTTTAAACAACAATTATTACAAAAATTTAAAAAACACAAAAAACATATTACTCGAAAAAAAATAAAATTACATTTAGTTAATTATCAAAAAAAAATTTAAAAAAAATAAAAAGGATAAAGACGTTTAAATTTAGCGGGTAAAAAAAAAGGGGTTTTAAAAATTTCTCAGAAAACCATTATTGTAAAGGTAACCCCCTGAGTGATTGTCGTTTAAAGGGTACCAGTTATGTAACATTTTGAGTGATTGTCAGTATAAAGGAAACCGTTATGTAAAAAACCTGAGTGATTGCAGTAGGGATGGTCCCGTTATGTAAAACCTGAGTGTTTGGGTCAGCGAGGTGTTCCCCGGTTATGAAAACCCCTAGTAAATTGTCGGGATGATGGTACCATTTTAGGGAACACCTAAAGTGATTGTCGTGTGATGGTCCCCAGTTTTTGTAACACCTGAGGGGTTTGGGTCATTTATGATGTTACCAGTTTTGTAACACCTGGGGTGATTGTCAGTATGAGGGTTTACCAGTTATGCAACACCGGGTGGTGATTGTCAGCGAGGGGGGTTACCAGTTAGGTCCCCCTGAGTGTTGCCCGGCAAAGGTTTGTTACCAGTTTTTTAAAACACCTGAGGGATTGTCATTTATGATGGTACCAGCAAAGGTAACCCCTGAGTGTTTGTCAGCGAGGTTTTAAACCATTTTATGTAACACCTGAGGATTGTCTTTGGGAGGGAAACCATTTTAATGTAACACCTGAGTGTTTTGTAAGCGAGGTTTTAAACCAGTTATGTAAACCTGAGTGATTGTCGCGGGTTTTAAACCAGTTATGAAAACACCGAGGGGATTTTTCAGTTATGATGGAAACCATTTTATGTAACCCCTAAAGTGATTGTCGGTTTTGGTTGGTCCCCAGTTATCCCAACACCGGGAAGGGATTGTCGCGAGGTGTTACCGTTTTTAAAACACCTAAAGTGATTGTTAGTTTGATGGTACCGTTTTGAAAACACCGGGGGGTGTTTGGGTCGGGTGTGATGGTCCCATTTAAATGTAACCCGCCTAAAAGTGATTGTCAGCGAGGTGTTTCCCAGTTATGTAACACCTGATTTTTTTGGCCCGTATGTTGGTATCAGTTTTGTAAAAAACCTGGGGGGGATTGTCAGGAAGGTTTTCCCTTTAGGGTAACCCCTTGTGACTGTCAGAAAGGTTTTGTTACCTTTAAATGAAAACGCCGGGAGTGTTTGTCAGCGAGGTTTTTTACGTTATGTAACACCTGAGTGATTGTCAGGAAGGTTTTCCCAAATTTATGTAACCCCTTTTGTGACTGTCATTAAGGTGTTACCAGTTATGTAACACCTCGGGGGACTGTCAGAAAGGGTGTTCCCAAATTTGTAACACCTCGTGACTGTCTTTAAGGGGGTTACCAGTTTTTGTAACACCTCTTTTGGCTGTCATTTTAGGGTTTCTTACCAGTTTGTAACCCCTCAGTAAACTGTCATTTAAGGGTTTTGTTACCAGTTATGTAACACCTCGGGGAACTGTAAAGTAAGGTGTTACCAGTTTGAAAAACATTTTCAGGGGACTGTCATTTAAGGTGTTACCATTTTTGTAACACCCCCAGGGGACTTTTTAAAGAAAAGGTGTTACCAGTTATGAAAACCCCTCAGGGGACTGTCAGGTAAGGGGTTACCATTTTATGAAACACCTCAGTGACTGTCATTTAAGGTGTTACCAGTTTTTGTAACCCCTCAGTGCTGTCTTAAAGGGTTTGTTCCCAAAGTTATTTTAACACCCCCAGTGACTGGTCAGAAAAGGTTTGTTCCCGTTATGTATCACTTCAGTGACTACAGAAAGGTGTTACCATTTTTAGAAAACACCCCCAGTGACTGTCATTTTTGTTCCCATTTTTATGACATTTTCCTTTTACAAAAAATTTAAACTGAACATGATGAAGGTGGTGTAAGATTTTTTTGGGGAATTTTTTATTAAAATTTTTTTGGGAAAGCAATTTAATTTCCTGGTGGTTTAGGGACCAGCAGATAACTTTGGGAGCAGTGTGTAAGGGAAAAGTAGTAGTAACAGTAATAGTATTTATTTTGAGTAACGAAAATAGTTTTAAAGGGATAATAGCAGTAGTAAAAATGATGATGGTAGGGGTTTGTAATGAAAACAAACATTAGGGGGTTAAATTTTAGCAGTAAACCCAAAACCCTTTTTTTTTGGGTTTTTCCTATTAATATTTTTTGAATGGGTTTTTCACCAAAAAATGAGTAAAAAAAAATTTTCTCCCCCCCCCCAGGGAAAAGGGGAAAAAGGAAGGGGGGGGGAGGGGTTTTTGGGGGACCGCCCACTTTTGGGGTTCATAGTCAAAACAGTACAAAGGTAGCTAGAATGTAGGATCCCTTCTCAGCAAAATAGCCTTGTTTTCACCTAATTGTACCCCCTTTAAAAGTACTCAAACCTTTAAATTTTACCCCCTTTAAAAAGTATCACCCAATTTCCTTTTTAAATAATTCCCAAACCCGTAATGGATAGAAGGAAAGTCTGTTTTTTAAAGGCACAACACAAATGTTCAGTTGATACAGTGTAAAACAACTGAACTTTTAAAAAGTAAAAAATATATGTTTTTCCTTATAAAAATTTTTTCCCCGGGCTGTAAATTTAAAAATTTTTTTTTACAGATCTCTGTAAATATTTTTGTATGGGTTAAAAAACATTGTTTCGAGGGGAAAATTAAATTTCTAAAGTAATCCATCAAGAAAAACTAAAGGCCAATTTCCATTTTAATTTTATATAAAATATATATATATATATATAATATATATATAATATTATATATATATATATATATATATATATATAAAATATATAAAATATATATTATAATATATATATTATTATTAAAATTTTATATATATATATATTATATATATATATATATATATTTTTTAATATATAAGACATACCCTTTACTGGAACAATCAAAAGGAACTAAATTTTTACCCATGTTTAAAGTTACTTTTTTCTTGTTTAAAATAATGTAAATGTAAATTTAGTCACTGTTGATGACAAAAATTTTTGGGAAGGGCAGCACAAGAAAACCCAAAATTTGAAAAATTTGTGGGAAAAAATCCGTTGAATTTACATTCACAAAATAACCCTTGCTCAAAGAAACGGGGTTCGACCAAAATTTTAAATTTTTCCAAAAAATCGGTATACGCCTTTTCCCCGCAAAATTTTGTTGAAAACCGTCGACACTTCGCTCCCGTCTTTTAACGAAATTGCATTGACCCGGGTTTTACGATTCCTTCGTAAATTTGGGGCCAACCCTTTTTCCCGCCCCTTTGTTCCATAGTTTTTTCCTCACTACTGGGAAAGCAGTTAAACCCAATTTTTGGGTAGGGGAAAAAAACAAAAATGAACATCATAAGTTTGAAGCAGATAAATCTTTAATATTGTTGGTTTGGGATAGTGCCGGGAAATTTAAAAAGAATAAAAATTTACTCCCCGGGGGGCAATGGGGCAGTGACCCCTGAAAATTGCTCAAGGCAAATGAAAAAAAAAATGGAATTTTTTAAGTTTTATAAGAAAAAGGGAGGCCCCCACTGGTTCCTTTTTTCTTGGGAAATCCTTGTTTAAAAATAAAAATTCATAACAAAAAATTCCACTAAACAAAGTCGCTCCACGAGACCAAAAAAACGTTTGAAATTTTTCAAGGTTCCAGACCCCAACTGCGGGAGTTTCCTTAAAAACGGGCCTTTTTTGTTTTTTTCACTTTTCAAAATCTTGTGGAGGCGGCGAAGGATGCTGGTTGGAATTTCCTTTTTGGCCCGTTTGGGAGGATGAAGAGATGGCCACAGATCCTTCTTGCATATTTCTCCTGGCAGTGTGGCAGGGGCGTAGGAAGGGGGGGAAAAATTTCCCTTTTGGGTTTCAAAAATTTTTGGTAGTTTTGGGGCAGGAAACGGGAGGGGGCGGAGGGTACTCCGGGAGTGTGGCCCGGATGTAATGAAGGGTGGGAAAATCCCCTTTTTGGGCCCCAAAAAAATTTGGGAGTGTGGTTTGGAAGCAGTAGAGGGGAGATACTCCCGGCATGTGGCAGGATGTAGTGAAAAGGGTGGGAAAAATCCTTTGACCCCAACATTATTGGTTTGTTTTGACAGGGGGAGTAGAGGCCCGGGATTTCTCCTGGCGTTTTGGGGAGGATGTAGTGAAGGATGGGAAATATTCCTTCTGATTCCAAAATTTGTTGGTAGTTTTGACAGGAAGCATTTGAGGCGGAGATTTTCCTGGTTTGTGGGGGAGGGGGTTTTAAAAAGAAGGATGGGAAAATCCTTCTGATGCAAAAATTATTGGTAGTGTGCAGGAAACAGTAGAGGCGGAGATACTTTCCCGGTAGTGTGGCGGATGTTTGTGAAGGATGGGAAATATCCTTTTGATGCAAAAAAAATTGGTGGGGGCAGGAAAACGTAGAGGCGGGGAAAATATCCTGGCAGGGGGGAAAAGGTGTAGTGAAAGGGTGGGAAATTCCTTCTGATGCAAAAATTTTTTTGGTAGTGTGACAGGGAAAAACAGTTAAAAAAGGCGGAGTCTCCTGGTAGTGTGGGAGGTTTTAGTGAAAAGGGTGGGAAATTTCCTTTGATGCAACCTTTTTTGGGTTTGTGTGACAGGGGGGAGTAGAGGCGGGGATACTCCCGGAAATGTGGGGAGGATTTTAGGAAAGGGTGGGGAAAAAATCCTTCTGTTGCAAACCCAAAATTTGGGAGGGGTGACAGGAAGCAGTAGAGGGGGAGATTTCTCCCCGGGAGTTTTGGCGGGTGTAGGTTTAAGGATGGGGGAAAAATCCTTTTTTGGGTGCAAAAATTTTTTGGTAGTGGGGACAGGAAGCAGTAGGGTGGGGGAGAGGGTAATTGTGGTTTTTTTCAAAATTCGCCCTTCGTTTTTTTAGGGCAGATAGAATTTTTACCAGGAAAAATTTCCCCACAATTAAAATTTTTTTTCAGAAGAGGTTAAAAATTTTTGTTAAAATTTAAAGGGCCCTTTTTAAAACTATTGTGGGTTTAAGGGAAAAAATTTAATTTTTTTCCCTTTTTAATTTAAAATTCACAAAGTAAGAGGGAATAAAATTAAAAGTTGGGAAAATTTTCATTAACATGGGGAAAAGCTGTAGTCCCGGGGGGTGGAGTCGAAAGTGGTTGGGTTTTACTCTCACCAGATCCAAGGGCCCAAAAATTGCACCCCCCCCTTCCCTTTAATGTTTTTTATTTTTTTTTTATTTTTTTTAAATCAGTAAACACCCTAAAATTTTGGGATGTCCGAGGGGAAAGGATCATTCAAAATATCGGGTTGGCCCGTCGCGAAAATTATGTGTGTGGGGTACGGTTGCTTATTTCTTAAGCTTCGGGAGAGTCTTTTCCCCAAATTTGCTTATAACCCGTTATAGCCCTTTTTTGCATATATATATTATATTTAATATATATATATATAATATATATTTTATATATATATAATATATATATATATATATATATTTTAAAAAAAAAATTTTAATATATATTATATATATATATATAAAAAATTTTGTCGTTTTCCGGGTTTGGCAGAACTTGCAATTTTGGCCCTTTTTAAAAGCAACGTTCATTTGCCATTAAGACAAGCGGGAAAAATTTGTGCAGCAATTTTAAATTTTGCCAAAATTTTATTTTGAAAACCCTTGTATTAAATTTAATTTTGTAAAAAAAATCTAAAATATATTTTGTTTGGGGTTTTGGCTAAAATTTAAAATTTTTTTGTTACAAAAAAAGGTTTGGTAAGTTTTTAAGATTTTTTTGGAAACAAAAAAATTTAAAAAAATTTTTTATTAACATTAATGAAAAAAAATATATTTTTTTAAACGTATAAGGGAAAATTTTAAAAAAAAAGGACTTAATTTTAAATGGGGGTTCTTTCTTTAAAACGAAGTTTTGCCTTTTGGCAAGTTTATATATATATGAACCCTGGGGGATGTTTTACTTAGCTCGTGAAAAACCCGTTTTTCGCGCTCTCTACGAAAATTTAAACAAGATTCCCCCCATCGAGCAAAATTTTTCCAAAAAGCCCTTAAAGGGAAAAAATTTAGGATGGGGGGAAGATGAAGATTCAGCGACTTCCCAGGAAAACAAAAAAGGTTTTTTAGTAGTCCTCCTGTTTTGAAATCCTAGGCAAAGGGGGGGGAAACTGGTTTAGTGGTGGGGGAGAAAGGGAAAAAGAAGTTTTTCGAACAAGAAGACGAATGGAAAGGTAGAAAAAGAAAGGGAAAAAGAAAGGACGCCGTGGGGGGAAAAATGTTGTGGAAAACATTAATACATTCTCAGTGCTTCCCCACGAAATGTGGGGGTCGACTACTTTGGGAAATCAGGGCGAAAAAAAATTAAGGAAAAATAAAAATATTGTTGTTGTTGGGGGGTAGCCAAAGTTAGGTTTAGGATAGGGGGTTCTGCTTTAAGGACAGGGGGTAGGAGACAGAGGGGTTTTCTTTCCTGGGGGCGGGATGGAGGATATTTTTTAGCCGGGCGGATGACCTCATGAGAGGTATTGGGGGCAATCCTATTATCTGTCTCGTTTCCCGGAGGCCCCGGTTTTTTTGGTAGAGGGAAAGGGGTGAAAGGGCCTGATTAAAACAGGTATAGGTCAAACAATTTGAAAAATTTGGGGGGAAGGGTGGGAAAACCCCTTAAATGTGGTATTTTGCCCAAAGGGGAGGAGTTGGGGGAAAAGAATGGGGTTGGGCCCAAGGGGAAATTTTGGGGTGAAAATTTTCGGGGTGGGAAATACTGTAAGGAAAAAAGTGGTAACAATTTATTGACCCAAAAAGGGGGCCTTTTTCTTTGGGGAAAAAAAAAAGACATGTATGCCAAAGGGGTTTTGGGGTTTTTTTACTTATCAGGTCCCGGGGTGGGGGAAACACTGGCAACTGCGTGGAGGGAGCTGTTAGGCTTTAAAAAAAAGGGGAAAAGTTTAGTGGTTTTTGGGTTTTTTTGGGAGGGGGGAAAAAAGTGGAAAAACCCGTGTAGTAATATTATGAGGGTTTTAGGGGAAAAAGTAATAAGCAGAAAGAGGGGAGATATTGAAAAACCAGTTTACACGGGTGATTAAAGGGCAGTAATAGGTTTAGTTAAAAAAAAACAGAAATGAGCCGGGAAGGGGGTTTTTTGTGAAAGAGGTTTTTTCAATGCTTATTTTGCTAATGCCCGTTGTGCTAGGAAAAAGAGGAAGGTTTAGATTTGTTGCTAAATGCAGGTAACATTATGTTAAATTTTCCTTAACTGAGGGCGTGGGTTTAATTTTAAAAAGTCGGGACTGCCTGCGGGGGAAAGGGCACCCTTCAGGGTTTTTTAAATTGTTCCAAGTAGATAGAAGCATTTGGGAAAGGGGGGGGGGGGGGGGGGTGGGCATTGGATGTTCCCAGATCACTTGAAAAGTTGCCCTAAAAAAAGGGTTTTTAAGTCTGTGGTAAAAAATACAGAGTTTTTGGATTTGAATTTTTAGGGGAGCATGAAAAATGATTTTTGGGGTGAAATACCGTCCCCCAAAAATTAGAAAAGGGAAACCCAAGGGGAGATACTAAGGGGGGGAAATTGTTAAGGCACAAGGCCCGATAATGTAGTAAAATTTTAGGGAGACTTTAAATTTAGTCATGTAAAGTTAAAAAGGGCACAAGGGGCAAATAATGGAATTTTTTTGGGAACGTTTCGCTCTCCAGGGGCTTTTTTTCAAGTCTTACAAAAAATACATGGACACAGAGGGGATAAATAGGATCCCGAGTGAGGTGAATTTCATTTAGGAACCATTTCGATGTTCACTTGTGGTAGTAGTAGTAGTAGTAGTAGTGGTTTGTGACAAAATTTAAAACAATATGGTAGAGCAAATTTAAAATTTTTTTTCTGAGTAAAAGGAAAATAAAAACTATTTCTTGGGGAAAATAAAAAAGGTTGGCAAATATAGCCTGGAATTTAGGCAGCTTGTTTCAGTGTTTACTCTCGTGCTTTGTGTAGTATAACAGGAGAGACTATGTGATGGCAGGGGGGTTTTTTTTTTTTCGGGGATTCTTGCTAAAACCCCTTTTTTGGAGATGGGGAAGCTTTCCGTTGTTTTGTTTTTAAATTTTATTCGAAAACACCCATCAGTGTGATTCGAGGGACTTGCTTGCGGAAAATTTGTTTCTTTGATCATTTAAATTTGGGGGTCTCTGAATTTTATGAGATGATTGGGGAAAAATTGGTTTTGTACACAGGCGTTGTTTTAGGGGTTTTCGTTCCTACATTTCGTTAAACCCGAACAAAAAACCCTTTTTACAACACCGAAATTCCTCCCCAAACAACTCATTGGGAAATTCAGAGGGCCCCCCAATTAGGATCAAAAGAAACTTTTTCCGCCGGGCCCCAAAAAGGGCCCCGAATAGCACTGATTCCCCTGTTTCGAATACAAAATTAAAAAAAAAACAACCGCTGGTTTCAACCCTCTCCGAAAATCTTAGCAAGAATCCCCTGGGAAAAAAGTAAACCCCGCCCTCACAAAAGCTTCCCCCTTATACTACACAAGCACAGAAAAGTGAACATGAAACAAGCTGCCCCCATTCCAGTTTATATTTTTCCAACCCATTTTTTGGTTTCCCCAAATAAAAAGCTTTTTTTAAACCTTTTAATCATTTTTACGGATTAAAATTTCCCCTACCCTATTGTTTTTCTTTTGTCACTACCCCCCTACTCTACTTATACTACCACTAGTGAACATCCCAAAAAGGTACCTCATAGTTTTTCACCTCCTCTGATTCCCATATTTACCCCCGTGTCCATGGGATTGTTTGTAAAGGGTTGATAAAGCTCCTGGGGGAAACGTAACCCTTGCCACAATAAATGTCAAAATTTTGTTGCACTTGTGCCTTTTACTTTTAAAATATTGTCGGTAATTTTACCAAGTTTATTACAACCCTTTTGTCATATTGATTGGAAATTTTTTGGGTGGGAATTTAAAACATTCGACTTCTTTGAAAAGTTAGTTCAGGATTGTTTTTTTTTAAGGGAGTTTGGGGACAAAACCTACAAGGGGAAAAAAACCTTGCTTGACTTAGTTCTGGCAAACAATGAATTTCCTTTTTAAAAAATTTTGAAATTTGGGGGGGGGGGAAATTGGGGTGCTAGCGACCACAATTAATTTTCATTTAGATTGAATGGAAGTATGATAGTAGGGATAACTCGGGAAAGTTTTAGGGTTTTTTCCCCCCCACCCCCGATTACGATTGGGGGTTATCCCTCTGTTGACTGGGGGGGGTTTAATGAAGGGGGAGCTATCAATTGACCCGTTTTTTGAAAAAAAGTACATGCCCGCCAAAGAACGTTTATCCCGTAAAAAAGAAAAAGATTTAAAAAGAAATGGCCCCAAAAAGGATGAAAAATAGGGTCAAATATCTAAATAAGGGGATTTAAAAAAAGGAATTTTTTGGCGTAAACAAAAAAAGGGGAGGGGGCCCTTTTTGAATCGTATAATTTTACATTTTAAGGGGGGACATTAAAAAGGGGGTAAGAAAGCTAAAAGGGGGCTATGAAAAATTAAAAGTTGTAGGGGAAATTTTAAAACTAACCCCAAAAAATTTTATCGAGGTTTATAGAACAAAAAATTAAAAGAAAGATAGGTCCCCCTTTAAAAAAAAAACTATGGGGATTTATGACAAAGAAATGAAAAGTGCTTTGAAATTTTAAATAATTTTTTTTTCTCCCGGTTTTTTAAAAGGAAAAAACCCCTTAAAAAATATTCCCGTAATTAATTTTTATAGTGGGCTAGAAAAAGGTAAATTATTGTAAAAAATCACAGTACTAGGAAATGGTTGTGAAGCAGATAGACAGACTGAAGCAAAATAAGTCGCCGGGTCCTTATGAGGTTTTTTTCAAGGGTTCTTATGGAATGCAAAATGGAACTCTGTGAACCATTAACTAATATTTTTAATTTATCTCTTCAACAGGTGTAGTGTCTGATATGTGGAAGATGGCTAATGTAATTCCTATTTTTAAAACAGGGGACAAGTCGTTACCGTCAAATTACCGCCCAATAAGCCTGACCTCAATTGTAGGCAAATTACTAGAGTCATTATAGCTGAGATTATAAGAAGCCATCTCGATAAGCATAGCTTGATTAATGATACTCAGCATGGATTCACAAGAGGCCGGTCTTGTCTAACTAATTTATTAATTTTCTTCAGTAAAGCTTTTGAGGCTGTTGACCACGATTAAGAATTTGATATTATTTACTTAGATTTTAGTAAGGCTTTTGATAGAGTTCCGCACCAAAGACTGTTAAAGACAGTGGCAGCTCATGGCATTGGGGGAAAAGTGCTCTCATGGATCGAGTCATGGCTCACAGACAGGAAGCAGAGAATGTCCATAAATGGGGTTAAATCCGAGTGGGGATCTGTAACAAGTGGCGTTCCACCGTTGTTGTTTATAATATATATGTGATGAATGGTTTTGAAAACCGACAAGTTGAAGAATTGAGACACTTATGCAACACATGGGAATCTTTATTGAAGATTCCCATGTGTTGCATAAGTGTCTCAATAATATATATCAATGACCTTGATGAGGGAATTACTAGCGATATGAGCAAATTCGCCGATGACACAAAGATAGGTAGGATAATCGATTCAAACGTTGATGTTAGGGAACTTCAGGAGGATTTAAACAAACTATATTCTTGGTCAGAAAAGTGGCAGATGCAGTTCAATGTAGATAAATGCAAGGTTCTGAAGCTCGGGAGTGTCCATAACCCAAGTTAAATGATGTAGAACTTAGTCATACAGATTGCGAAAAGGACTTGGGGGTTATGGTGAGCAGCAACCTTAAACCAAGACAGCAATGCCTAAGCGTACGTAATAAGGCAAATAAATTAGTGGGGTTTATATCAAGAAGTGTAAGCAACAGAAGTCCAGAGGTCATACTGCAGCTTTATACATCATTAGTAAGGCCTCACCTAGATTATGCAGCTCAGTTCTGGTCTCCATATTACAGAATGGACATAAATTCCTTAGAAAACATTCAGCGAAGGATGACTAAATTAATGCATAGCAATAGAAATCTTCCTTATGAAGAAAGATTGAAGACTCTTAAGTTACATTCACTTGTTAGACGAAGAATGAGGGGAGACCTGATCGAAGTGTATAAGTGGAAGATAGGTATTAATAAAGGGGACATTAATAAGGTCTTAAGGATATCTCTCCAAGAGAGAACCCGCAGTAATGGATTTAAATTAGATAAGTTTAGATTTAGAAAGGACACAGGAAAGTATTGGTTTGGAAATAGGGTAGTTGATGAGTGGAATAGTCTACCTAGTTGGGTTATTGAGGCTAGGACTTTCGGTAGTTTCAAATTTAGGTTGGATAAGTACATAAGAACATAAGAACATAAGAATGTAGGAACACTGCAGAAGGCCTACTGGCCCATACGAGGCAGGTCCTTATCAAAACGACATCTACCTAAAGCTACTCAAGAAACAACTCCCGCACCCCCCAACACCAATCAAACCCAGCCCCTCCCACTCATATATTTGTCCAATCTCTTCTTAAAGCTACCCAAGGTCCTAGCCTCTATCACCCCACTGGGAAGACTGTTCCACGCATCTACAACTCTGTTAGAAAACCAGTACTTACCTATGTCCTTTCTAAATCTAAATTTATCCAACTTAAATCCATTATTCCTAGTTCTTACCTGGTTCGACACCCTCAGTACTTTATTAATGTCTCCCTTGTTTATGCCCGTCATCCACTTATACACTTCAATGATATCTCCCCTCATTCTACGCCTCTCCAGAGAGTGGAGATTTAAGAATCTCCACGACTATGGTGCTGTTTGCACCTACTCCTAGGTTGAGGGACTGATTACCTCATCTTCTGTACATAGTTCTACTGTCTTCTAGTTATGTCCTAGAATTTGTATTGATAAAGCCACTGGATGGCGAAACGTCTACAATAAAGATACCCAGATGTTGCACATGTGTCTTACTCTCATCAAGGCTTTAAGTCTATCTTCATACGGGAGGTTCCTTACACAGTAAATCATTTTAGTCATTCTTCTCTGTATGTTCTCTAATGAGTCTATGTCCATCCTGTAGTAAGGGGACCAAAACTGAGCAGCATAATCTAAATGAGGCCTCACTAGTGATGTATAGAGCTGTAAAATAACTTTTGGACTTCTGTTACTTATACTTCTTGAGATAAATCCAAGTAATCTGTTGGCCTTGTTGCGCACACTGAGGCACTGCTGTCTTGGCTTTAGATTTCTGCTTACCATGACTCCCAAGTCTTTTTCACATTCTGTATGACCAAGCTCTACTTCACCTAGATTATAGCTTCGAGGGTTATTTTCATTACCAAGGGCAAGTACCTTACACTTATCCACATTAAACTTCATCTGCCATTTCTCAGACCAAGACATTAATTTGTTCAAAATCGTCCTGGAGTTCATTGATATCCTCCTCAGAGTGAATTATACGGCCTATCTTTGTATCATCAGCAAACTTACTCATGTCACTAGTAATCCCTTCATCAAGGTCATTAATGTAAATTATGAACAAGAGAGGGCCTAAAACTGATCCTTGTGGAACGCCACTAGTGACTAATCCCCATTCAGATTTCACTCCATTAATGGTAAACTCTCTGCTTTCTATTGGTAAGCCATGCCTCAATCCATGCTAGAACTTTACCTCCTATACCATGAGCTGCCACTTTTCTTAAGAGTCTCTTGTGAGGTACTCTGTCGAAGGCTTTACTAAAATCCAAATAAACAATATCATATTCCTTATCACTGTCAACTGCCTCAAATGTTCTATTGAAGAACGTCAGTAAGTTTGTCAGGCAGGAACGACCTCTCGTGAATCCATGCTGAGATTCATTTATCAAGTTATGCTCTTCAAGGTGACTTCTGATAATGTCAGCTATAATTGATTCTAATAACTTGCCCACTATAGATGTCAGGCTTATTGGACGGTAATTTGAAGGAGTGGACTTATCCCCTGATTTGAATATAGGAACCACATTAGCCATCTTCCACATCTCTGGCACAACACTGGTAAGGATGGACGCATTGAATACACTCGTTAATGGCTGACTAAGCTCCATCTTGCATTCCTTAAGTACATAAGAACATAAGAACATAAGAAAGGAGGAACACTGCAGCAGGCCTGTTGGCCCATACTAGGCAGGTCCTTTACAATTCATCCCACTAACAAACATTTGACCAACCCAATTTTCAATGCCACCGATGTGCAAGTCCCTCTCAAATCCAACCCCTCCCACTCATGTACTTATCCAACCTAAATTTGAAACTACCCAAAGTCCTAGCCTCAATAACCCAACTAGGTAGACTGTTCCACTCATCAACTACCCTATTTCCAAACCAATACTTTCCTATGTCCTTTCTAAATCTAAACTTATCTAATTTAAATCCATTACTGCGGGTTCTCTCTTGGAGAGATATCCTCAAGACCTTGTTAATATCCCCTTTATTAATACCTATCTTCCACTTATACACTTCGATCAGGTCTCCCCTCATTCTTCGTCTAACAAGTGAATGTAACTTAAGAGTCTTCAATCTTTCTTCATAAGGAAGATTTCTAATGCAATGTAATTAATTTAGTCATCCTACGCTGAATGTTTTCTAACGAATTTTATGTCCATTCTGTAATATGGAGACCAGAATTGAGCTGCATAATCTAGGTGAGGCCTTACTAATGATGTATAAAGCTGCAGTATGACCTCTGGACTTCTGTTGCTTACACTTCTTGATATAAATCCCAGTAATCTATTTGCCCTATTACGTACGCTTAGGCACTGCTGTCTTGGTTTAAGGCTGCTGCTTACCATAACCCCCAAGTCCTTTTCGCAATCTGTATGGCTAAGTTCTACATTATTTAACTTATAAGTGCTAGGGTCATGGACACTCCCGAGCTTCAGAACCTTGCATTTATCTACATTGAACTGCATCTGCCACTTTTCTGACCAAGAGTAAAGTTTGTCTAAATCCTCCTGAAGTTCCCTAACATCTACGTTTGAATCATTATCCTACCTATCTCGTGTCATCGGCGAACTCGCTCATATCACTAGTAATTCCTTCATCAAGATCATTGATATATATTATAAACAACAACGGGCCCAAGACTGATCCCTGTGGAACGCCACTTGTTACTGATCCCCACTCGGATTTAACCCCATTTATGGACACTCTCTGCTTCCTGTCTGTGAGCCATGATTCGATCCACGAGAGCACTCTTCCCCCAATGCCATGAGCTGCAACTTTCTTCAACAGTCTTTGGTGCGGAACTCTATCAAATGCCTTACTAAAATCTAAGTAAATAATATCAAATTCTTTATCGTGGTCAACAGCCTCAAAAAGCTTTTCTGAAAAAAGTTAATAAATTAGTTAGACAAGACCGGCCTCTTGTGAATCCATGCTGAGTATCATTAATCAAGCTATGCTTATCGAGATGGCTTCTTATAATCTCAGCTATAATTGACTCTAGTAATTTGCCTACAATTGAGGTCAGGCTTATTGGGCGGTAATTTGACGGTAACGACTTGTCCCCTGTTTTAAAAATAGGAATTACATTAGCCATCTTCCACATATCAGACACTACACACCTGTTTGAAGAGATAAATTAAAAATATTAGTTAATGGTTCACAGACTTCCATTTTGCATTCCTTTAGAACCCTTGAAAAAACCTCATCAGGACCCGGTGACTTTTTGCTTCAGTCGGTCTATCTGCTTCACAACCATTTCACTAGTGACTATGATGTTACATAATTTATCTTCTTTCTGGCCCACTATAAAAATTAATTACCGGAATATTATTAGTGTCTTCCTGTGTAAAAACCGAGAGAAAATAATTATTTAAAAATCGAGCACATTTCATTGTCTTTGTCAGTAAGATGCCATAGTTTTTTTTAAGGGGACCTATCTTATCTCTGACTTTTGTTCTATAGACCTGGAAAAAACTTTTGGGTTAGTTTTAGAATCCCTAGCAACTTTAATTTCATAGTCCTTTTAGCTTTTTTATCCCTTTTTAATGTCCCTCTTAGTGTCAATATACTGATTCATAAGATGACCCTCGCCTCTTTTGATACGCCTATAAATTCCTTTCTTATGCCCTAGTAGATATTTCAGCCTATTATTCATCCATTTTGGGTCATTTCTATTTGATCTAATTTCTTTATAAGGGATAAATGTTCTTTGAGCAGCATGTATTGTGTTCAGAAAACTGTCAATATTGATAGCCTCTTTCGTTACCCCAGTCAACAGATGATAAGTGTTCTCTAAGCCCATCGTAATCTGCTAACCGAAAAATCTGGGACTGTTACTGAGTTATCCCTACTATCATACTTCCATTCAATTCTAAATGTAATTGATTTGTGGTCGCTAGCACCCATTCTTCTGAAAACTTCTACATTATTAACAAGGGATTCATTGTTTGCCAGAACTAAGTCAAGCAGGTTATTACCCCTTGTAGGTTCTGTCACAAACTGCTTCAGAAAACAATCCTGAACTACTTCTAAGAAGTCGTATGATTCTAAATTCCCAGTCAAGAAATTCCAATCAATATGACTAAAGTTAAAGTCTCCTAGAATTACTACATTATCGTGCCTTGTGGCCCTAACAATTTCCTCCCATAGTAGTCTTCCCTGGTCCCTATCTAAATTTGGGGGACGGTATATCACACCTAAAGTTAATTTTTCATGCCCCTCTGAAAATTCTATCCCCTTGAAAACAACTCATCGGGTCCCGGGGACTTATTTTGTTTCAGTTTGCCTATCTGTTTAATAACCATGTCCCTCGTGACAGTAATATTAGTTAACTTAAATTCATCAGGAACTAAATAATTGTTAATTACTGGAATCTCATTTACATCTTCCTGTGTAAAAACTGACAAAAAATAGTCATTAAATAAGGAACACATTTCCAGTTCATTATCCCTCAGCTGTCCATTCCCAGATTTCAGAGGTCCTACTTTTTCCTTCACCTTCGTCCTATACACTTGAAAGAACCCCTTTGGATTAGTCTTTGATTCATTAGCAACTCTAATTTCATAGTCACGTTTAGCCTTTCTAATCGCCTTTTTTACTTCTCTTTTAAGCTGAACATATTGGTCAGTAAGGTTAACCTCTCCTCTTCTGATGCGCCTATAAATTCCCCTTTTCTCCCTAATAGATGCTTTAGCCTCCTGTTAACCCATTTGGGATCGTTATTATTAGACCTAATTTCTCTCTGGGGAATGTATATACTCTGGGCACTGTGTACATTATTAAGAAAACAATCATAAAAGCAGATCCCTTCATATTCATAAGTATGATTATCGTCAATAAAATCATTAGCTAGATAACCCCAATCAAGATTAGACAGATGTTCCCTAAGTCCATTATAATCGGCAGAACGAAATCGGGGATTTTTACTGTATTATCATTATTCTTGCATTCCCAATTAATGCTAAAGGTGATGGATTTGTGATCACTTGCGCCAAGCTCTTCAGTGATCTCCAGATTATTCACGAGTGTTTCCTTATTTGACAAGACTAGGTCTAGCAAATTATTACCCCTGGTAGGTTCAGTTACACTCTGTTTCAGAAAACAGTCCTGAACTATTTCCATGAAGTCACTGGACTTTAGATTACCTGTCAAAGAATTCCAGTCAATTTGGCTAAAGTTAAAGTCCCCTACTATGACTACGTTACTGTGTCCAGAAGCCCTAACAATTTCGTCCCAAAGAAGTCTCCCTCTATCGTGATCCAAGCCTGGAGGTCGGTATATTACACCTAGAATAAGTTTTTCTTGACCCTCCACGAACTCTACCCAAACAGACTCTGTTACTGCTCCATCTATTTTTATACCTGTTTTTATGCAACAATTAATATTTTCTCGAACATACAATGCAACTCCTCCCCCCGTCCCATTATATCTATCCACATTGAATAACTTAAATCCCTGAATATTACACTCAGCAGTCATATCCCGACTCTTAAATCATACCACGTTTCAGTTAATGCAATGATATCAAAGTTCCCAGCACATGCTACCAAACGTAGTTCATTAATTTTATTTCTTGCACTTCGACTGTTAGCATAAAATACCATCATATGTTTTTTTCTTCTGCACATTTTCCTATTCATCTTTGTTTTACACAATTTCTGAAATTATCATTACCCAGAGTTACTCCATGACAGTTTACTATTAAGATTCTTAATATCAGAGCATAAGTCAATATATCCATATTCATTATTAATCATTTCAAAACCCATACCTCTAACTAATCCTAGTTAAAGTCCTAACAACCCCCTCAACTGAGTTAGCAAGAAAACCCACACCTGCCCTGGATAAATGACCCCATCCCTGGCATACATGTCATTTCGGCCATAGAAGTTGTCCCAGTTGTCAATGAATGGTACTGCATTATCCTTACAGTGTTTTATCCAGCCAACAATTAATACCAATTGCTCTGGACAACCATTCATTACCAACACCTCTTCTTGGCAAAATGCCACATATAACAGGGCGCCCCCCCTTCTTCCTAATCATGTCTATAGCTGTCCTGAACTTTCTAACTAAATCCTCACTTCTACGCTTGCCTACATCATGCCTCCAGCACTGAGGCAAATAATAGGATTGATCCCATTACCGTTCATGATGTTGTCAAGCCGGCTAACAATGTCCTCCATCCCAGCCCCAGGAAAGCAATACCCTTTGTCTCCTACTCCTGTTCCTTCAAGCAGAATGCCCTATCCATGTATCTAACCTGGCTATCCCCAACAACAACAATATTCTTACCTTCCTTGTTGTCGTTCGTCGTGACGATCCCAGTAGTAGACTCACACTTCGTCGGGTAGCACCGAGAATGCGTTGGAGGTTTCCACGGGAGTTTCCACAGCAGTCTCTTTCTTCTTCATCGTTTCTGGCTTTCCATTCGTCTTCTTGATCGTCAACTTCGTCGTCCCCTGCTGTCCAACCACTGACCACGATCCCTTCTTGACCTGAGGACTCGAAACAGGAGGACTACTACGAATCCTCTTGTTTTCCTCGGTCAATCGCCGTATCTCCATCTTCGCTGCCCTCAATTCTTCCTTAAGTTGCTGGTAAAGTTGCTCGATGGAGGGCATCTTGGTTCAGTCCACGGGAGCAAACAAGACACTTCTTCACAGAGTTAAGTACAGGTCAGCACTCATGTGTGGGAGGGGTTGGATTTGAGTGGGACTTGCACATCAGAGCTTATTTCTTGGGTAGCATTGAAAATTGGGTTGGTCAAATGTTTTGTTAGTGGGATGAATTCTAAAGGACCTGCCTAGTATGGGCCAACAGGCCTGCTGCAGTGTTCCTCCTTTCTTATGTTCTCATATATTTATATATATATATATATATATATATTATATATATATTATATATATATATATATATATATATATATATATATATATATATATATATATATATATATATATATATATTAAATATAGCATAAATATAACATAAATATAGCATTAGAACTGGACAAGATTCCAATGCTCTATTTATTCATGTAAGAGATTTTAACCATCCAATTGATTTTCAAAAAGTTGAGAAAGTAGTATCAAGCAAGTCCATGGTCGACAGGAATATAATTGAATCTTGTTTCATAAAAAGCAGTTTTGACAATAATATGAATATTTCCTTTGGTTTATATAAATTAGATCCATTTATAATTAATAGAATTTGGGAAGAATTTAATAATACACTGGACAAATAATTTTTAAATTTTCTTGTGGGGTGAGTTGTGCAAAGGACCTATCCAAGTTGGGTCGGCGCGCGTCAGGTGTTTAACCGTTGTGGGATCTGATATAGCTTCCTTGGATGCTTTACTTTCATAGTTCCTTGATAATGTGAGTAGTCACGAAAGCGCTTGGAATTTCTCTATTCTTTCAGAGTGGTTGTTTTGCATGTATTATATATATATATATATATATATATATATATATAATATAATTATATATATATAATATATATATATATATATATATATATATATATATATACATATATGTATGCAAAACAACCACTCTGAAAGAATAGAGAAATTCCAAGCGCTTTCGTGACTATTCTTTCAGAGTGGTTGTTCAGCATATTCTGAAATCACCTGTTTACTGTGATCTTATTGCATTTTATATATGTATACATATATATATATATATATATATATATATATATATATATATTATATATATATATATATATATATATATATGTATATATATATGTATATATATATGTATATATATATGTATACTATATATATATATATATATATATATATATATATATATATATATATATATATATATATATATATATATATATATATATATATATATATATATATATATATATATATATATTATATATATATATATATATATATTTTATATATATATATATATATATATATATATATATATATATATATACATATATATATACATATATAATATATATATATACATATATATATATATACATATATATATATATATATATATATACATTATATATATATATATATATATATATATATATATATATATATATATATATATATATATATATATATATATTATATATGTCGTGCGAATATGTAAAACTGGTCAATTAGCAAAAACTCATTTAAAATTAAGTCCTTTCTAAAATTTTCTCTTATACGTTTAAAGATATTTTTTTTTCATTAATGTTGATGTAAAAAAAATTTAATTTTGCACCAAAAGAATCTTAGAAAACTTACCTAACCTTATTATAACAAGAACAATTTATTTTAGCCTAACCCAACTATATATATTTTAGATTTGTTTACAATAATTTAATACTAAACAAACACAGTGAAATATATTTTTTTCGTTAGGTTCAGAATGATTTTGGCGAAATTATTGCATACACAAATTTTCACTTGTCCTATATGGCAAGATGAGCGTTGCTATTTAAGCCAAGATCGCAAGTTCTGCCTATTCGGCACGACATATATATATATATATATATATACAGTGGACCCCCGGTTAACGATTTTAATCCGTGCAAGAGGGCTCATCGTTATGCGAAATAATCGTTATGCGAATGAATTTTCCCCATAAGAAATAATGGAAATAAAATTAATCCGTGCAAGACGCCCAAAAGTATGAAAAAAAATTTTTTTTACCACATGAAATGTTAATTTTAATACACACAAACTGAAAAAGGCATGCACAATTAAATGACACTTACTTTTATTGAAGATCTGGTGATGATTGATGGGATGGGAGGAGGGGGAGAGCATTATCTTCTTACTGTTTAGAAGGGGAATCCCCTTCCATTACGACTTGAGGTAGCAAGTCCTTTTCCGGGGTTATTTCCCTTCTTCTTTTAATGCCACTAGGACCAGCTTGAGAGTCACTGGACCTCTGTCGCACAACAAATCTGTCCATAGAGCTCTGTACCTCCCGTTCCTTTACGATTTGTCTAAAATGGGCCACAACATTGTCATTGAAATAGTCACCAGCACGGCTTGCAACAGCTGTGTCAGGGTGATTTTCATCTATAAAGGTTTGCAGTTCAACCCACTGTGCACACATTTCCTTAATCTCTGAAGTAGGCACAGTGGATTCCACAACTGGCATAGGCTTCTCAGGGTTAGCCCCAAACCCTTCAAAATCTTTCTTAATTTCCATACTAATTCTCACCCTTTTTACCACAGGGTTGGCACTAGAAGCTTTCTTGGGGCCCATGGTCACTTATTTTCCAGAAACAGCACCGAAAATACTGTAATAATACGAAATATTCCGAGTGTATGCTTGGATGTTACCGCGGAGGCTGGCTGGTAAACAATGCCACTGGCGGAACATGTGAGCGCGTCTCGGAAGAAAATCGGTAAGCGGGTTTTTAAGCGGTATGTGAGGCAAAATTTTTGCAATTAAAGTAAGCGGTATGCGAAATAATCGCTATGTGATGCCATCGTTATGCGGGGGTCCACTGTATATATATATATATATGCAATAAGATCACAGTAAACAGGTGATTTCAAAATATGCAAAACAACCACTCTGAAAGAATAGAGAAATTCCAAGCGCTTTCGTGACTACTCACATTATCAAGGAACTAATGTGAGTAGTCACGAAAGCGCTTGGAATTTCTCTATTCTTTCAGATGGTTGTTTTGCATATTATATTAGATATATATATATATATATATATATATATATATATATATATATATATATATATATATATATATATATATATCTACTTCCTTGATAATGTGAGTAGTCACGAAAGCGCTAGGAATTTCTCTTTTCTTTCAGAGTATACATATACATCTATATATATATATAGATGTATATGTATACTCTGAAAGAAAAGAGAAATTCCTAGCGCTTTTGTGACTACTCACATTATCAAGGAACTAGATATATATAATATATATATATATATATATATATATATATATATATATATATATATATATATATATATATATATATATATATATATATGTCGTGCCGAATAGGCAGAACTTGCGATCTTGGCTTAAATAGCAACGCTCATCTTGCCATATAGGACAAGTGAAAATTTGTGTATGCAATAATTTCGCCAAATTCATTCTGAACCTAACGAAAAAAAATATATTTGATTGTATTGGTTTAGTACTAAATTATTGTAAACGTATTTAAAATATATTTAGTTGGGTTAGGCTAAAATAAATTGCTCTTGTTATAATAAGGTTAGGTAAGTTTTCTAAGATTCTTTTGGTGAAAAATTAAAATTTTTTATATTAACATTAATGAAAAATATATATCTTTAAACGTATAAGATAAAATTTCAGAAAGGACTTAATTTTAAACGAGTTCTTGCTAATTGACCAGTTTTACATATTCGGCACGACATATATATATATTATATATATATTATATATATATATATATATATATATATATATATATATATATTATATATATATATATATTATACTACGCCAGTGCCATCACTGAATGGGAGACTCTTTCTGCTCCAGCACCAAACCCTAGTGCAGCACTGGCTCACAGTCAAGCTGGGATGGCCCGATCACTGAAAAGGTGCTTTCCAACATGCTCAGGGCTGCAACATCAGATAGGGAGACTGCCCGTCTCCAGGCTGTGAGCACACATCACTCCGGGGACTTCCTCCAATCAGTTCCCATATCAGCAATGGGAACGCGACTCGCAGTGGCTCTGCGCCTTGCTGCCCCAATTCACACAGAATATACGTGCATTTGCGGTGAAGTGCAAGCAGACCAATACAGTCTACATGGTCTTAACTGTTCCAAAACCAAGGGCTGGCATGCAAGACACAATGAGGTCAACGACATCATAAAGAGAACCCCTGCTACAGCTGGATGCTCAGCCGAGAGGGAGCCCCGATCACCAGCAGCCAGCAATACCCACAACCCAGCAAACCGCCCTGAGTGGATCACCATCTATCCTTGGAAGAATGGCAAGCTCTTAGCATGGGACTATACCTGTGTGCCCACACTGGCTGACACCTACATCCATCACAGTGTTGGGCGAGAGGGAGGAGCTGCTGACCACAGGGAGGAGTACAAGATCAGCAATTACAGGGACATAAGCCAACAGTATCAATTTGTCCCAGTGGGATCAGAGACCTTGGGATCATGGGGAAAAAATGCCACACGTTTCCTCAAAGAATTAGGTTCCAGACTCATCGACACCACCAGGGACCCAAGGACAGCCACTTTCATGCTTCCAGCGCCTCAGCATAGCCATCCAGAGGGGAAATGCTTACTGCATACTTGGCTCGCGTCCGGCTTCGGAGGGGCTGGAGGAAATTCATGATCTTTATTACATTGTACCATTGTGTTCATGTTTGTGCTTTTCTGCACATGTATTCTGTTTATCAATAAATGTTCACATAGAATATAAAATATGTAGAGGGTGGTAGGAGAAGAAAATATTGAAACAGCTCCGGGGAGAACCTTGAGTTTTCCCCGAGGTACGTTTATTGTCTTTTCTGAGGATGAGGGTCCCCATTCCAGCTATAGAGGTGGTACCTTTTGAAATATATATATATATATATATATATATATATATATATATATATATATATATATATATATATATATATATATATATATAATATATATATATATATATATATATATATATTATATATATATATATATATATATATATATAAATATGTATATACATACGTATATATACATGTATATGCAAACAATCGTAGACGGGCGATCTTAACTATGCAGGACAAGCCACGGGGGGTGGGGGGAATCTTTAGCTCAAGTACTTTCACACTTTTCAGTGCGTCATCAGGAGCTGTGCAATGTTGCAAAGGCAACAAGAAGAGAAGTAGGGTAAGTTTTCAGAGAGTGGTAGTGTGGAGCCAGCCAGTCAGTCTCTGAGAGAGGAAAGTGCTATGCCATCACACACCTGTCTCCTTCTACCCACTCCCCATATGGGAGTGGTGGGTTAGGCCTCAGTTTGCAGATAGCCCTTTCTTCCCTCCCACCAGCTCTTCCTCCTCTCCGTCAGCCCTTCCTTCCCTCCCATCAGCCCTTCTTTCCTTTCCGTCAGCCCTTCCTTCCCTCCCGTCAGCTCTTCTTTCCCCCGTCAGCCCTTATTTCCCTCCCATCAGCTCTTCCTTCCCTCCTGTCAGCTCTCCCTTCCCTTCTGTCAGCCCTTCCTTACCTCCGTCTGCCTTCCTTCCCTACCGTCAGCCCAACCTTTCCTTCGTCAGCCTTTCCATCATTCCATCAGCCTTTCCTCCCCTCCGTCAGCCCTCTCGTCAGACCCACTCCCTTTTTCCATTAGTTCCTTAACCGCCTTCCTTATATCATCATATTGGTAATACCAGTGGTTGTAGGGACCACCATCTATTCCGCGTTGCAGACTATCCTCGCTTTTCCTCTGCTTGGTTATCTTCGGGATTGAATTTTAGTGGCACTAGCATTTAAAAAAATAGGGTTATCAAAGTTTATTTTTTGAGCAGCATTGATAATGGGTTGGGCAAATATTTTTGTTAGTAGGTTTGTGTTTGAGAAAGACCTGCCTAGTATGAGTCAGTAGCCCTGCTGTATTGTTCCTCCTTTCTTATTTTCTTATGTTATAAACGTTACGGTGGCCTGTGGCCTGGTGGCAAAAGCTTTCGCTTCACAAGGTAAGGTCTCCGGGTTCGATTCCCAGCGAGGGTAGAAACATTGGGCGTGTTTCCTTACGCCGGTTGTCTATGTTCACCCATCAGTAATAATGGGTACCTGGGTGTTAGTCGACTGGTGTGGGTCGCATCCTGAGACAAAATTGACCTAATTTTCCCGAAATGCTCTGCATTGATGTCCTAGCTGACATCAATGACATACAGTAGTATGTCACTGATGTCAGCTAGGACTGTATACCTTGTATATGTACTTGTAGAAATAAAGATATTTTATTATATTATTGTTAAGAGACACTAACGCACTAAACAACCCACTTATATTTCGTTATTAATAGTTAACAGGACTTAATGTATTTAAATTTGATTGAGTTTAGATCGGGCAGAAATCCGCATGTAATGACGAAGGTCGTATATGAAGGAGGGGTTGTGTCCGCAGCAACACAGTATTGCCTAAACCAGTGTGAAGGTCGTATACGAAGGAGGGGTTGTGTCCGCAGCAACACAGTATTGCCTAAACCAGTGTGAAGGTCGTATATGAAGGACGGGTTCTGTCCGCAGCAACACAGTGTTGCCTAAACCAGTGTGAAGGTCGTATATGAAGGAGGGATTGTGTCCACAGCAACACAGTGTTGCCTAAACAAGTGTGAAGGTCGTATATGAAGGAGGGATTGTGTCCGCAGCAACACAGTGTTGCCTAAACCAGTGTGGAGGTCGTATATGAAGGAGGGTTGTGTCCGCAGCACACACAGTGGGTTATTTCCTTTCTAAACCAGTGTGAAGGTCGTATATGAAGGAGGGATTGTGTCCGCAGCAACACAGTGTTGCCTAAACCAGTGTGAAGGTCGTATATGAAGGAGGGGTTGTGTCCGCAGCAACACAGTGTTGCCTAAACCAGTGTTAAGGTCGTATATGAAGGATGGGTTGTGTCCGCAGCAACACAGTGTTGCCTAAACCAGTGTGAAGGTCGTATATGAAGGATGGGTTGCATCCGCAGCAACACCGTGTTGCCTAAACCAGTGTGATTTGGTTTCCGAAAATCTTGTTTCCTGCCTATTTACAATAAAGGTAAAACGGAATGCATTCTATGTAATCTGACGAATGGTGATTAATAAAACATATTTGTGATATTGATATGAACGTTTTTTATTTGTGGTGTGTGTGTGTGTGTGTGTGTGTGTGTGTGGTGTGTGTGTGTGTGTGTGTGTGTGTGTGTGTGTGTGTGTGTGTGTGTGTGTGTGTGTGTGTGTATGTGTGAGAGATGAGAGAGAGAGAGAGAGAGAGAGAGAGAGAAGAGAGAGAGAGAGAGAGAGAGAGAGAGAGAGAGAGAGAGAGAGAGAGAGAGAGAGAGAGAACGTGCGTACTCACCTATATGCTGGTCTCTACTATGTAAACTCTCTCCCTGGTCCAAGGGTTTCATTGTACCTGTTCTTAAAACTGTGTATGGATCCTGCCTCTTCTGCTTCTCTCTCCAGATTAGTCTATGTCCTGACAACTCTATGGCTGAAAATATATCTCCTAACATCCCTATGACTCATCTGAGTTTTCATGTTCCTGTAACTCATCACTGAAATATTTTGTCCCTGTTCACCTTGTCAATTCTTCTCAGGATTTTATACACCGTTACCATGTGATCCACCTCCCGTGCTCTAGTGTCTTCAGATTGATTTCCCTTAACTTCTCGTAGTACATACACCTTAGCTCCGGGACTAGCCTTGATGAAAACTTCTGCACTTTCTCTAATTCCTTGACGTACTTGACCAGGTTTGGAATCCATACTGGTGCTGCATACTCCAATATGAGCCTGACGTACACGGTGTACAGAGTCTTGAATGATTCCTTACATGCACCTATTCCGACACCTCTTCGCGGACCATCAGTCGTTGTTTCCTTTCTGTAAGGTGTGTGTGTGTGAATATGTATGTGTATGTATGTGTGTGTGTGTGTGTGGTGTGTGTGTGTGTGTGTGTGTGTGTGTGTGTGTGTGTGTGTGTGTGTGTGTACTCACCTAATTGTACTTACCTAATTGTGGTTGCAGGGGTCGAGACTTAGCTACTGGCCCTGCCTCTTCACCGACCGCTACTAGGTCCTCTCTCCCCCTGCTCCATGAGCTTTATCATAACTCATCTTAAAACTATGTATAGTTCCTGCCTCCACTACATCGCTTGCCAGATTATTCCACTTCCTAACTACTCTATGACTGAAGAAATACTTTCTAACATCCCTTTGCCTCATCTGAGTCTTCAACTTCCAATTGTGACCCCTTGTTTCTGTGTCCCATCTCTGGAACATCCTGTCTCTGTCCACCTTGTCTATTCCACGCAGCATTTTGTATGTTGTTATCATGTGTCCCCTGACCCTCCTGTCCTCCAGTGTTGTCAGACCGATTTCCCTTAAACTTTGTTCATAGAACATTCCCCTTAGCTCTGGAACTAGCCTTGTTGCAAACCTTTGCACTTTCTCTAAGTTCTTGACGTGTTTGACCAGGTGTGGGTTCCAAACTGGTGCTGCGTACTCTAGTATGGGCCTGACGTACACAGTGTATAAAGTCTTGAACGATTCCTTACTGAGGTACCGGAACGCTATTCTCAGGTTTGCCAAGCGCCCATATGCCGCAGCAGTTATCTGGTTAATGTGTGCTTCTGGTGTTATACTCGGTATTATACTCACTCCTACGTCTTTCTCCTTGAGTGAGGTTTGCAGCCTTTGGCGTCCTAGCCTATACTCTGTCTGCGGTCTTCTTTGCCCTCTTCCGATCTTCATGACTTTGCATTTGGCGGGGTTAAATTCTAGGAGCCAGTTTCTGGACCACACATCCAGCCTGTCTAGGTCTCTTTGTAGACCTGTCTGGTCCACGTCTGATTTAATTAATTCTCCTCATTAACTTCCGTCATGTCGTTCACATATACCAAGAATAGCACTGGTCCCAGGACTGACCCCTGTGGGACCCCGCTCGTCACTGGCGCCCACTGTGATACCTCATCACGGACCATGACTCGCTGTTGCTCCCTGCTAGGTATTCTCTGATCCATTGCAGTGCCCTTCCTCTTATACGTGCCTGTTCCTCTAGCTTCTGTACCAATCTCTTATGAGGAACTGTGTCGAAGGCCTTCTTGCAGCCCAAGAAAATGCAATCAACCCACTTCTCCCTCTCATTTCTTACTTCAGTTACCTTGTCATAAAACTCCAGTAGGTTTATGACACAGGATTTGCCTTCCATGAATCCGTGCTGGCTGTCGTTTATAATCTTGTTCTGCTCCAGGTGCTCCACCACTCTCCTCCTGATAATCTTTTCCAAGACTTTGCATACTTTACATGTCAGTGACACTTGTCTATAATTCAGTGCTTCATTTCTGTCTCTCTTCTTAAGGATGGGGACTACATTTGCTTTCTTCCATACTTCAGGTAGTTGCCCAGTTTCAAGGGAAGTGTTGAAGATTTTGGTTAGTGGCACACGTAGTGTCCCTGCTCCCTCTCTAAAGACCCAAGGAGAGATGTTGTCCGGTCCCACTGCCTTTGAGGTATCAAGGTCACTTAGGAGCTTCTCCACCTCCTCCTCAGTTGTATGTAATTCATCCAACACTTGTTGGCATATCCATTGTTGCTGTACCCCACTGTTTTCTCTTCCTGTTGTCCCTTCAGCCTCCACTGTAAATACTTCCTGAAATCTCATTTTGAGCTCCTCACATACCACCTGGTCGTTTCTTGTGAGCTCCCCACCTTCTTTCCTCAGCCTGATTACCTGGTCCTTGACTGTGGTCTTCTTTCTGATGTGGCTGTAGAGTAGTTTCGGGTCAGACTTGACTTTCGATGCTATGTCATTTTCATACTGCCGCTGTGCCTTCCTCCTTATCTGTGCATACTCGTTTCTGGCTCTTCGACTAATCTCTTTATTCTCCTGAGTCCTTTGCCTTCTGTACATTTTCTATTCTCTAGAGCACTTAGTTTTTGCCTCCCTGCACCTTCGGGTAAACCAAGGGTTCGTTCTATCCTTCCCATTATTTCTGTTACCCTTGGGAACAAACCTTTCCTCTGCCTCCTTGCATTTTGTTGTTACAAAGTCCATCATTTCGTTTACTGATTTTCCTACCAACTCCTGTTCCCACTGAACCTCCTGCAGGAAGGTCCTCATTCCCATGTAGTCCCCCCTTTTATAGTTTAGCTTTTCCCTTTTTACTCCTGTTACCCTCTCCACTTTTAGCTCCACGATGTATTTAAAGCTCATAACTACGTGGTCGCTAGCTCCAAGGGGCCTTTCATATGTGATGTGCTCAATGTCTGAGCTACTCAGGGTGAACACAAGGTCCAGTCTTGCTGGTTCATCCTCCCCTCTCTCTCTGGTAGTATCCCTAACATGTTGGTGCATGAGATTTGCCAGCACCATATCCATCATCTTGGCTCTCCATGTTTCGGGACCCCCATGTGGCTCCAGGTTTTCCCAATCAATCTCCCTGTGATTGAAGTCGCCCATGGCCAGTAACTTTGCTCTACTCGAGTGAGCCCTTCTTGCCACCTCAGCTAGTGTCCACCATTGCTCTGTTGCACTCATCATATTCCTCTCTTTGCCTCCTGCAGTTCTGTGGTGGGTTATACATCACTGCAATGACTACTTTGTGTTCCCCTGACTGAACTGTACCTACTATGTAATCCATTTCTCCAATCTCATCCATACCTTCCATTTCTTGATAACCCCACCGGTTTTTTTATTAGTAGTGCAACCCCTCCTCCCCCCCCCTCTGCTCCTTCTATCCTTCCTCAGGATCTGATATACGGGTGGGAAGATTGCATCTGTTATTATCCCAGTGAGTTTTGTTTCTGTAACCGCTACGATATCTGGGGACAACTCCCTGATTCTTTCATGCCACTCCTCACATTTATTCGTTATTCCATTCCCGTTCGTGTACCAAACCTTCAACTTCTTTTCAATAACTGTGGTCTTGGGAGAGAGGTGGGTTAGGGGGAGTAAGAGCCCTGACAAGGGCCTATAGGAGGTTCGTGTGGGGGTGGGGTCTGTGGTGTGGGGTGTGGGGGCAAGTAAGTAAGTAAGTAGTAAGTAAGTTTATTCAGGTATACACAAATACAGTTACATAGAATTATCATACATAGCAGCATATGTGTAGAGAACCTAGGATAACCCAAAAAAGTCAGACAGAGTGACTATTTCCATTGGGCCTATGGGGGGTTTCAGTGGGGGTGGTGGTGAGGGGGATGGGGGAAGAGGGCCTATGGGGGTCACAGTGGGGGAGGGGGTTGTGGTGAGGGGGATGGGGATAGAGGGTACAGTGTGTGGGTTGCTGTTGGTTACTGTGAGGGTGGGGTTTGTGGTGAAGGGGATGGGGGGAGAGGGTACAGTGAGTAGGTTTTGGGTTAGGTGTGGTGTGTGTGTGTGTGTGTGTGTTTGTATGTGTGATGTCGATTAGCATCTACGTATTTATTTCTAGTATGAAGGAAAAATGCTAACAAACTTATAGAATTTTGTAACAATATAAAAAGAAAGCCTACTAACATTTAAATTTTAACATGACGTACCTCACACGTACTTGGCAAGCTCCTGAATGGTCGAAATCCACAATATATAAGATGAAAAAATGGTCCATGGTCTTGGTATCTTGTTTGTTGCTAGTGGTACAGAGGAGTGACACACTTCCCCGCACGCCTGAGATACCGGTCTGGTCTCTCAATATTGTGTGACCAGAACGTGGTCAAATTATTTAATATTATAGCACATTCGTGTAACAGGCTAAAAAGCTTCACACTATATATCCCAAGCATATATTACATTAAAATTGTCCTGGTACACAATCAAGCTGTAAATAATTAAAAGGCACAATATTCTGACTGGAACAATACTCAAATAACTTGTACATAGGAGAGACAACTTAATACAACATTTCGGTCCACCTAAAAAAAATTCAGTTACATTGCAACTTATGTTTGAGAAAAGATATTCCCAAATTTTTAACAATTTGATATTAATTTTTTTAAAAAAAGTTTTTTGGTTTCCAAGAAAAGTACCCAAAATATGTGACCAAAGTATGTACCAAAGATTAAAGGAAAAAACCAAAAATATGGACCAAAAGTATTTAAACCAAAAGTATGTGACCAAAAGTATGACCAAAGGAAAATACCAGATATGTGACCCCAAAATAGTACCAATATGTGACCAAAATGTACCAAGAGTAGTGACCAAGAGTAGTACCAAGATATGTGACCATTATTGACCAAGATAGTACCCCCGAGTATGTGACCAAAAAGTAGTACCAGATTGTACCAAAGTATGTGACCAAATAGTGACCAAAAATATGTGACAAATATTGACCAAAAGGGGGGTATGTGCCCAAGAGTATAGCCCCAAGAATATGTGCCCAAAGATATGTGCCCAAGATAGGGGGTACCAAGAATATGTGCCCCAAGGTAGGGGCCCAAGATATGTGAACCAGGTATGTGACCAGAGTTTGGGACCAAGATAGTGACCAAGAGTAGTGCCCAAAGATATGTGACAAAGGTATTGACAAGAGTTGTGACCAAGAGGGGGGTAGGACCAAGAATATGGGGACCAAAAAATGTGACCAAGATATGTGACCAAGAATATGTGACCGGGGTATGGACCAAAAATATTGACAAGAGTATGGGCCCAAAGAGTAGTGAAAGGTGTGACCAAGAGTTGGCCCAAGATATGTGACAAGATTTTGTGACCAAGATAGGGGGCCAAGAGTATGGACCAAGAATATGTGACCAGAGTTGTGACCAAGGTATGTGAAAAAATATTGCCCAAGAATATGTGCCCAAAGGGAATGTGCCCAAGAGTTGCGCCCAAGAGATGCTCCCAAGAATTGTGCCCAAGAGTAGTGACCAAGAGTTGTGCCCGGGAATATGTGACCAAGGTATGGGCCCAAGAGTACGTGACCAAGGTTTACGTGACCAGAGTATGTGCCCAAGGTTTTGTGACCAAGGTGTGTGCCCAAAAGGGTATGCGGCCAAAGAGTATGCGCCCAAGAATATGTGCCCAAGGTTTTGTGCCAAGAGTATGTGCCCAAGAATATGTGAAAAAAGAATTGTGCCCAAGAATATGTGACCAAGAGTAGGGACAAGAGTACGTGACCAAGAGTACGTGCCCAAGAGTATGTGACCAAGAGTATGTGACCAAGAGGTTTGACCAAGAGTATGGGGCCAAGGTATGCGCCAAAATTGTGCCAAAGAGTATGTACCAAGAGTATGTGACAAGAAATGGCCAAGAATATGTGCCCAAGAGTAGGGGACCAAGAAAAAGTGACCAAAAATATGTGACCAAGGTAGGGGCCAAGAGTACGTGACCAAGAGTACGTGACCAAGAGTATGTGCCAAAGAGTTTTTGGACAAAAATATGTGCCCAAGGTATGGACCAAGAGTATTTGACCAAGAGTATGTGACCAGAGTAGTGACCAAGGTATGTGCAAAAGTTTTGCCCAAAGGTAAGGACCAAGAGTATGTGACCAAGGTATGTGACAAGAGTATGTGCCCAAGAATAACTGTGGCCCCTTGGACTAAAAGGAGGAAAAAGCAAAAATTTTGGCCCCACCTTTTTGTAAACGTAAAAAAAAAAAAATTATATTAAATGCAAACATAAATTTTTAAGAGCTTTGAACAAATACAATTAAAATAAAATTATAGTAGAGAAAGAGAGAACAGTTTATGGTGTGTGACTTTTCTGTCTTTGCTGTGTAGTTTATACTGCTTTTTCCCAGCGTTGTTAGTATAACTGCTTGTTACCTGTGTTTTTAGTTAGACTCCTCTGTTACCTGTCTTGTTATTTATATACTGCTTGTTACCTGCGTTGTTGTATTACTGCTCTGTTACCTGTTTTGTTAGTAATACTGTGTTACCTGCGTTGTTAGTTGTACACTGCTGTTCCCAGTGCTGTTAGTCATAAACTACTTGTTACCTGTGTTGTATTCACATTTTGCTGGTTCCCTGTGTTGTTAGTATATATTGTTGTTCCCTGTGTGTTAGACATATTGCTCTGTTACCTGTGTTGTTATTACATACAGCTCTAATACATTCTTTTAGTCACATATTGTTTTCCCCGTGTTGTTATCATTACTCTCTGTTCCTGTGTTGTTAGTCATATTTTGCTCTTTCCCTGTGTTGTTAGACATATGCGCTTGTTCCGGGTTTTGTTAGTCATTACTGCTTGTTCCTGTTTTTGATAGTCCCCCTACTTATCTTTTCCCGTTTTGTTATTTCATATACTGCTCTGTTACTGTGTTGCTGTACATACTACCTGTTCCCTTGTTGTTAGTCATATACTGCTTTTTTTTACTTGGTTGTTGTCATAAGCTCTGTACACGTTTGTTGTCACATATATCTGTTCCCTGTGTTGTTAGGCATATACTGTTTTGTTCTGTGTTCCAGTCAATACAGCTTGATACATGGTTGTTAGTAACATGTTCCCTGTGTTGACAGTAACACACTGCTCCGTTACCGGGGTTTTTAGTACATTATACTCTGTTCCCTGTTTTGTTAGCCATATTCGGCTCTGTTACCTGTGTTATTGCATATACTACTGTTACCTGTGTTGTTAGTTATATACTGCTTTGTTACTAGTGTTGTTGTCATATATGCTTTTTTCCTGTTTTGTTAGTCACATACAGCTCTGATACCTGTGTTGTTAGTCACTATGCCCCCATTACCTGTGTTGTTAGTCCATGCTGCTCTGTTACCGTTTTGTTGTCGTACACTGCTCTGTTACTGTGCGTTGGCATTTTATGCTCTGTTACCTGTGTTGTAGTACATACTGCAGATTTACCTGTGTTGATATTCACAAACTGTTCTGTTCCCCTGTTTTGAAAATTCAAAATACTGCTTTGTTACCTGTGTTGTTAGTCATATACGGTTTGTTACCAGCGTTTTTAATTTTTAACGCTGTTACGGTTATTGTTATATACTGCTTTGTTACCAGTGTTTTTGGGTTTCTATTCTCTGTTACCTATGTTGTTAATCAATATGCTCTCTCACCTGTGTTGTTAGTGAAATTCCTTGTTACCGTGTTGTTGTCAAATACAGCTTGTTACCTGTGTTGTTAGTCATATTTGCTCTGTTTGTGTTGTTAGGCATATGCGCTCTGTTCCCTGACCTCCTTATCAAAATTTTAAAAGGCCTCATTTTTATCCTTAAACCAGCTTTATTTTGAACTCTTATCTCCAAAATCATTTTATTAACTGGATTGGGGCCCCGTCTGTAAAAGACCCTTATTTTTTTACGGGAAAAAGCTCTAATGTATTTACTTTTTTATTTGTTACCCCCCCTTAATTACCCTTTTAACAGACTTCCCTTCTAGAAGGGCTATTTAGTTTTTTAAAAAAAATTTGTTTGAAACTTTAAAGGAAGATTTTTCCAATACCACCCAACTAAAAATTTTAGTTTATACTAAAAATTAATTTTCCCCCAAAGAAAAAATTAAAAAAATTTTAAAAGATATAGGAAAAAACCCTTTTTTCAAGCCAAAAAATCAATTTATCTACGCAATGCGGTAAATTTCCCCGTCCCAAATAAATGCAAATCTCCCCATCACCAATTTTTATAAAATCCTAACCAAAAATTCCCCCCTAAAAAAATAATGTGATACTCCACTCATAAACAAAATTCTGACATATTCAGCTATAAAAATTAATACAAATCCCCCTCTCCTATACTCAGTATTAAATCCGGAAACCAACTCAGACTCTCCTTCTGCAAAATCAAAAGGAGTGCGATTTATCTCTGCCAAACAAGAACCTAACCAAACTATAGACAATGGAAATGTTAATCAAATAAGCCACATTCTTTCTTGATAATATATTAATTCTATAAACCTAAATCTTCCAACTAAAAACACATAAGATAACAAAATTAAAGCCAACCTTACCTCATACGAAATAGTTTGTGCTACAGCACGAAGACTCCCCAATAAAGAATATTTACAATTTGAAGCTCATCCAGCCCTTAATAAAGGGTAGACCCCTAGTCTTAAACAGCACAAAAAGAATAATACGCCTACATCAAAATCCACTAATCCTAAATCATATGGGATAACCCTTCACAAAATTAAAGCAATAAATAAACCGAATACCGGCGATAAATAATAAGGTAAAAAATTAGATATCACCGGTGAATTCTGCTCTTTTATAAACAATTTAACAGCATCTGAAAAGGGCTGAAGTAACCCTAGAACACCTAATTTATTAGGACCCTTACGAATTTGAATATAACCTAAAATCTTACGCTCCAGAAGAGTTACAAATGCCACTCCAACTAATACACAAACTATCAACATTAAATATCTCACAATTCTAATAATCACAGCACTATTTCCAATACTTTTACCTATAGAGTGTTTTCTATATAATTAAATTCTAAATTTAACGCATATTCTCTGCCAAAGTAAATTTAATTCTAGGTACACCTTCCAGTACATCTACTATGTTACGACTTATTCCACCTTAAACGGAAGTGACGGGCGATATGTACATACTTTAGTTCTCATATCACACTAACTTACTAAATTGTGTATTACAATTAAATCCCCCTTCACAGAAACTATTCTATTACTGATTCGTAATAAATAAATTTTATTGTAACCCATTTCTTCTTACCCATAAACTGCACCTTGATCTAATATACTTTTACTTCTCAAATTTCAATAACTACCTCAACAAAGGTTATCTGATAATGACGGTATACAAACTGTTAAACAAGAGTAAGTAAGATTCTTCGTGTTGTATCATTTACAGAACAGGTTCCTCTAACAAGACTAAAATATCGCCAAATTCTTTGAATTTAAAGACCATATCTATTAATATTCAAGTTTTATTTTTATCTTCTAAGTATAGTAGGGTATCTAATCCTGGTTTATATCTTAATTTCCAGGTTTGTTCCTCTTTGTAATTCAACTTCCATTTATTTCCAATAAACCAATTTCACCTTTTATTACTATAAATTTCAATTTACCTTTAAACGTAAGAATAACCTAAACTAAAACACTTTTACTAAGCTTTTAAGTCTAACCGCGATTGCTGGCACAAAATTTTATCAAACTTTTTATAATTTACTAAATCAAACCCTAATCCAATATTTAATCTCCCGTACTGCGAATAACAAAACTATGGCTGTATTATAAATTATCTTTATTTTATTTACCCTCTACTCACCAAGATATGCATATACCTTAATTATAAAATAAAAGTTTAAGCAAGAATCAAACTTTAAGCTTCCCTCAACCTGTTAAAGTAAACATCTTTTTCCAATCTAGGATTCAATCTTCTAAGAACGCTACCTAAATAACATAAACTTACAAATAACCTCCTATAATCCTAACCTCCTTAATAAGTATAATGCCTGATAAAAGGACAGTTTTGATAGAACTGCTAATGTAGCTCTGCTACTTATACTATGGAACCTTCTCTCTCTTAAGCTTTAGTAATTACACATCTTCAAATTTGCAATTTGACGTCTTTTTTCCACTATAAAGCCTAACGCAACGATGATTTTTTTCAACAAATCATAAAGATATTGGTACCCTATACTTTGTGTTTGGAGCCTGATCCGGTATAGTAGGCACTTCCCTGAGACTGATTATTCGAGCCGAACTTGGTCAACCAGGGAGATTAATTGGAGATGATCAAATTTATAATGTAATTGTCACAGCCCACGCCTTCGTGACGATTTTCTTCATAGTTATACCAATCATGATTGGGGGTTTTGGAAATTGATTAGTTCCCCTTATACTTGGAGCCCCTGATATAGCCTTCCCTCGAATAAATAATATAAGATTCTGACTTTTACCATTTTCTCTCACTCTTCTCCTTACAAGGGGAATAGTAGAAAGGGGTGTTGGAACAGGATGAACAGTTTACCCTCCTCTAGCAGCATCAATCGCCCATGCAGGAGCATCAGTTGACCTTGGAATCTTCTCCCTTCATTTGGCTGGAGTGTCCTCAATTCTAGGGGCTGTAAATTTTATAACTACAGCAATCAACATACGGACAAGAGGAATAACCATAGACCGAATACCTTTATTTGTATGATCCGTTTTCATCACCGCAGTACTTCTACTTCTATCCCTCCCCGTTCTAGCAGGAGCAATTACTATACTTCTTACAGATCGAAATTTAAACACCACTTTCTTTGATCCTGCTGGCGGAGGGGACCCTATTCTCTACCAGCACTTATTCTGATTTTTTGGGCACCCCGAAGTCTACATCCTAATTCTCCCGGCTTTCGGTATAGTTTCACACATCGTCACACAAGAATCAGGCAAAAAAGAAGCATTCGGGACACTAGGAATAATTTATGCCATAACAGCAATTGGAATTCTAGGATTCCTTGTGTGAGCCCACCATATGTTCACCGTAGGTATAGATGTTGATACCCGAGCATATTTTACATCAGCAACCATAATTATTGCCATCCCTACAGGAATTAAGATCTTCAGATGATTAAGAACTCTTCAAGGCTCTCAATTCTCATACACGCCTTCCCTGCTATGAACCTTAGGCTTTATTTTCTTATTTACAGTAGGTGGCTTAACAGGAGTAATTTTAGCAAACTCCTCAATCGACATCATTCTTCATGACACCTACTACGTTGTAGCTCACTTCCACTACGTTCTATCTATAGGAGCCGTATTTGGAATTTTTGGAGGTATTGTTCACTGATTCCCCCTATTCACTGGATTTTCTCTGAATTCTTCATGATTAAAACCTCACTTTTTTACTATATTTTTAGGAGTAAACTTAACCTTCTTTCCCCAACACTTCCTAGGATTAAATGGTATGCCACGACGATATTCAGACTACCCAGATGCTTACGCAGCATGAAATATTGTCTCATCAATCGGATCTCTTATTTCATTAGTAGCAGTTTTCTGGTTCATAATTATTGTTTGAGAAGCTTTAATATCAAAACGTAATATTACTTCACCGTCCTTCCTGCCTCATCCATTGAATGACAGCACCCTTACCCTCCTGCTGATCACAGGTACGCAGAAATTCCTCTAATTTCTAATTATCTAAAATGACAGATAGATGTATAGGATTTAAGCTCCTACCAGGAAGAAATTACCTTCTTTTAGAGATGCCAACATGAGGATGTTTAGGACTCCAAGATAGTGCTTCTCCGCTTATGGAACAATTAGCGTACTTCCACGATCACACAATATTTATTTTCATTCTCATCACTACATTAGTAGGTTATATTTTAATTAATTCAGCACTAAACTCACTTATTAACCGATTTTTACTTGAAAACCAAGAAATTGAAATTATCTGAACTATTTTACCTGCTATCATCTTAATTTTCATCGCTATGCCTTCCCTGCGGCTACTCTATTTATTGGACGAAACTAATAACTCGAGAGTCACAATTAAAACCATCGGACATCAATGATACTGATCCTACGAATATTCGGACTTTCTAAATGTCGAATTTGATTCCTACATGGCACCCTATAGTATCGACTCAAATTTACGACTTTTAGATGTTGATAACCGAATCCCTATTCCCTTAAATACTCAAATTCGTCTTATTATTTCAGCAGCAGACGTAATCCATTCCTGAACTATTCCTTCCTTAGGAGTAAAAGCCGACGCCATCCCAGGACGACTTAATCAAATTAGGTTTCTAGTAAATCGACCAGGCCTATTCTACGGTCAGTGTTCCGAAATTTGTGGGGCTAACCACAGGTTTATACCGATTTTAATTGAAAGGATTTCGGTAGACTCTTTCTTGAATTGAATTTCTAGAAATTCATAATTAATTTTCTCTCCAGATAACTTATAAAAGTTTAGGTCTTTTAAACCTAAAAAAGTAGTTCTCCTACTTCTAGAGACTAAAATTAGTTAAAAAATAACATTAGTTTGTCAGATTAAAGTTATCATATTTATGATATTTTTGAATGCCTCAAATAGGGCCTTTACTTTGATTTAATCTCTTTCTAATATTCACTCTTGGGTATATTTTATTCTTTGTCGTTAATTTCTTCTACAAACTTCCAATTAAAACAGAAACTTTCACCCATAAATCAACAATTCTAGAAAAATCCTGAAAATGATAGCAAGATTATTTTCCATTTTTGAACCGTCCTCAAGTATTCTTTCACTTAATCTAAACTGAATATCAACATTCTTAGGATTCCTATTCGTTCCAATTCTTTTCTGAACTTCGCCATCCCGATGACTTTATTTGTGATTTAAAATTGTTTCCGCCCTTCACAATGAATTTAAGACAATTTTAGGGCCCTCTAATCCAGGTTTATCATTTTTATTTGTTTCATTATTTAGCTTCATTCTTTTTAATAACTCTCTAGGCCTCCTTCCTTATATTTTTACCAGATCCAGACATCTAGCAATAACTCTAACCTTGGCCCTACCTTTATGATTAACCTTTGTTTTGTTTGGATGATTAAACCACACTCAGCACATGTTTGCCCACTTAGTACCCCAAGGGACCCCAAATGTGCTTATACCTTTTATAGTTCTCATCGAAACAATTAGGAATATTATTCGACCAGGCACATTGGCAATCCGTCTTGCAGCAAATATAATTGCAGGTCATCTCCTCCTTACCTTACTTGGAAGGATGGGATCCTCTCTATTCTCTATTCTATACTGCTTTGTTACCTGTGTTGTTAGTCATATACTGGTTTGTTACCAGCGTTTTTAATCATATACTGCTGTTACCTGCGTTATTAGTTATATACTGCTTTGTTACCAGTGTTGTTGGTCATATACTGCTCTGTTACCTATGTTGTTAATCATATACTGCTCTCTCACCTGTGTTGTTAGTGATATATTCCTCTGTTACCTGTGTTGTTAGTCAAATACAGCTCTGTTACCTGTGTTGTTAGTCATATATTGCTCTGTTACCTGTGTTGTTAGGCATATGCTGCTCTGTTACCTGTGTTGTTAGTCACATACAGCTCTGATACATGTCTTTTTAGTCACATACTGCTCTGTTACCCATGTTGTTAGCCATATACTGATCTGTTACCTGTGTTGGTAGTCATATATTGCTCTGTTACCTGTGTTGTTAGACATATGCTGCTCTGTTACCTGTCTTGTTAGTCATATACTGCTTTGTCACCTGTGCTGATAGTCACATACTGCTCTGTTACCTGTGTTGTTAGTCATATACTGATCTGTTACCCGTGTTGTTAGTCATATACTGCTGTTACCTGTGTTGTTATTTACATACTGCTTTATTACCAGTGTTGTTAGTCATATACTGCTCTGTTACCTGTGTTGTTAACCATATTACGGCTCTGTTACCTATGTTCTTAGTCATATTACTGCTCTGTTACCTGTGTTGTTAGTCATATACTGCTCTTTTACCAGTGTTGTTAGTTATATACTGCTCTGTTACCTGTGTTATTAGTCATATACTGCTGTTACCTGTGTTGTTAGTTATATACTGCTTTGTTACTAGTGTTGTTAGTCATATATAGCTCTGATACCTGTGTTGTTAGTCACTTACTGCTCTATTACCTGTGTTGTTAGTCGTACACTGCTCTGTTACCTGTTTTGTTGGTCATATACTGCTCTGTTACCTGTGTTGATAGTCACATAATGCAGAGTTACCTGCGTTGATAGTCACAAACTGCTTTGTCACCTGTGTTGTTAGTCATATGCTGGTTTGTTAAAAGTGTTTTTAATCATATACTTCTGTTACCTGCGTTGTTAGTTATATACTGCTTTGTTACCAGTGTTGTTGGTCATATGCTGCTCTGTTACCCATGTTATTAATCATATACTGCTCTCTCACCTGTGTTGTTAGTGATATATTGCTCTGTTACCTGCGTTGTTAGTCAAATACAGCTCTGATACATGTGTTGTTAGTCACATACTACTCTGTTACCTGTGTTGACGGTCACATACTGCTCTGTTACATGCGTTGTTAGTCATATACTGCTCTGTTACCTGTGTTGTTAGCTTTACTCTGTTACTTGTTGTTAGTTATATACTGCTTTGTTACTAGTGTTTAGTCATATACTCTGATCTGTGTTGTTAGTACATTACTGCTCTGTTACCTGTGTTGTTGTCATATACAGCTCTGTTACCTGTTGTTGCAATACTGTTCGTTACCATGTGTTGATAGTACATACGTGTTACTGTGTGTAGTCTATCCGTCTGTTACTAGTCAAGCTGTTACCTGCTGTTAGTTATATGTGCTTTGTTAGTGTGTAATCATACTGCTGGTTACCTGTGTTGTAGTCATATACTGTCTGTTACCAGTGGTTTTTATCAATACGCCTGTACATGGTTATTAGTCAATACTGCTCTGTACCTGTTGAAGTCATACGAGTTGTTTGAAAAACAGCTGAACTGCATGTTGTTTATAAAACGTACGTCTGTGACCTTGATCACTTATTGAACATCCGAGTGTTGATGACGTCATATATGTGACTGTGAGAGTGAGGTGTGAGTGATGCATGTTGACCTGAAGATTTTGAAGTGTGAGTGAGCATGGTGACACTGAAAGGGAGGTTGAGTGACGCAGTACTAACAGTCGTGAGTGAGTGACGCATGGTGACCTGAAGAGTGAGGTGTGAGTGAAACACATGGTGACCTGAAGAGAGAGGTGTGAGTGACGCATGGTGACCTGATGAGGTGTGAGTGACGCATGGTGACCTGAAGAGTGAGGTGTGAGTGACGCATGGTGACCTGAAGTGAGATGTGAGTGAACGCACATGTGCCTGAGAGTGAGTATGAGTGACGCTGGTGACCTGAAGAATGAGGTGTTGAGTGACGCATGGTACCTGAAGTGAGTGTACATGACGCACGTGGTTGACTTGAAGAGTGAGGTTTGAGTGACGCTGGTGACCTGAATCATGGGTGTGATTACGCATGGTGACTGAAGGAGTGCAGAGTGTGAGTGATGCATGGTGACCTGAAGAGTGAGGTGTGAGTGACGCATGGTGACCTGAAGAGTGAGGTGTGAGTGACGCATGGTGACCTGAAGAGCGAAGTGTGAGTGACGCATGGTGACCTGAAGAGTGAGGTGTGAGTGACGCATGGTGACCTGAAGAGTGAGGTGTGAGTGACGCATGGTGACCTGAACGATAGGTGTAGTGACGCATGGTGACCTGAAGTAGCGTAAGTGTTTGAGGTGACGCATGGGACCTGAAGAGTGAGGTGTGAGTGACGCATGGTGACCTGAAGACATGGGAGAGGTGTGAGGAGTCATGCCGTGCTATATGACACTCCCCACATCCTATGTCATACATGTCACTTCCCAAACTTGTCATACTATTGACACTCTCCATCAATCCTTATGCATACTATGACAATCCCCATCATCCTATGTCATACTATGACACTCTCCATCATCCTATGTCATACTATGACAATCCCCATCATCCTATGTCATACTATGACACTTTCCATCAATCTATGTCATACTATGACATACCCATCATATTGTCATATATGACACTCCAATCATCTATGTCTACTATGACACTCCCATCTATCTAATGATGTCATCATTATGACACTCCCATCATCCTATGTCATAATATGACATCCCATTATCTTTGTCATACTATGACACTTCCAATCATCCTATATGACACTCCCCATCATCCTATGTCATACTATGACACTCCCCATCATCCTATGTCATACTATGACACTCCCCATCATCCTATGTCATACTATGACACTCTCCATCATCCTATGTCATACTATGACAATCCCCATCATCCTATGTCATACTATGACACTTCCAATCAATCTATGTCATACTATGACACTCCCATCATAATGTCATATAGACACTCCCATTCTCCTATGTCATACTATGCACTCCCCAAATCATTCATACTGACACTTGCAATCATCCTATATGACACTCCCATCATCCTATGTCATAATATGACACTCCCCATTATTCTTTGTCATACTATGACACTTCCAATTATCCTATGTCATACTACGACACTCCCCATCATCCTATGTCATACTACGACACTCCCCATCATCCTATGTCATACTATGACACTCCCCATCATCCTATGTCATACTATGACACTCCTCATTATCCTATGTCATACTATGACACTCCTCATTATCCTATGTCATACTATGACACTCCCATCATCCTATGTCATACTATGACACTCCCCATCATCCAATGTCATACTATGACACTCCTCATTCATCCTATGTCATACTATGACACTCCCATATCCTATGTCATACTATGACACTCTCCTCATTACCTTATGTCATACTATGACACTCCTCATTATCCTATGTCATACTATGACACTCCTCACATATCCTATGTCATACTGACACTCCTCATATCCTATGTCATACTATGACACTCCTCATATCCTATGTCTACTTGACATCCTCATTATCCTATGTCATACTACGACACTTCCAAATCCTATATGACACTCTCCATCAACTTATGTCATACTATGTACACTGCCATCATCCATGTTATACTTCCCACTCACTCATACATACTCCACAGCAAGAATATTAATCTTTCCACTTATCGTCTTCTTTTAATTATGTCGTACCGAAATAAAAACGACCTGCAGTATAGAAAGTGTCGTTTCTGCCGAATAGCAAGTGAACATTTTTATGGAATCACGAAATATTAATTAATAAATAAATTAACTTTAGGTTTGGGTGGTGGTGGGTGAGGTGAGGTAGGTAGGTGAGGTGAGGTGAGGTAGGTGAGGTGAGGTGAGGTGAGGTGAGTAGGTAGTGAGGTGAGGTAGGTGTGGTGAAGTAGGTGAGGAGTAGGTGAGGTGAGGTAGGTGAGTAGGTAGGTGAGGTGAGGTGGTGAGGTGGTGGGGTGAGGTGAGGTAGGGAGGTGAGGTGAGGTAGGTGAGGTGAGGTAGGTGAGGTGAGGTAGGTGAGGTGAGGTAGTGAGGGTGAGGTTGAGGTGATGGTGAGGTAGTGAGGTGAGGTGAGGTAGGTGAGGTGAGTAGGTGAGGTGAGGTAGGGTGAGGTGAGGTAGGTGAGGTGAGGTAGGTGAGGTGAGGTAGGGGAGGTGAGGTGAGGTAGGTGAGGTGAGGTGAGGTAGGTGAGGTGAGGTAGGTTGAGGTGAGTGAGGTGAGGTAGGTGAGGTTGAGGTGAGGTAGGTGAGGTGAGGTAGGTGAGGTGAGTAGGTTGAGGTGAGGTTGAGGTGAGGTAGGTGAGGTGAGGTGAGGTGAGTAGGTGATGGTTGAGGTGAGGTGAGTAGGTGAGGTGAGGTGAGGTGAGGTAGGTGAGGTAGGTAGGTAGGTGAGGTAGAGGTGAGGTGAGGTAGGTGAGGTGAGGTGAGGTGAGGTGAGGTGAGGTGAGGTGAGGTGAGGTAGGTGAGGTGAGGTGAGGTGAGGTGAGGTGAGGTAGGTGAGGTGAGGTGAGGTAGGTGAGGTGAGGTGAGGTAGGTGAGGTGAGGTAGGTAGGTAGGTGAGGTGAGGTAGGTGAGGTGAGGTGAGGTGAGGTAGGTGAGGTGAGGTAGGGTGAGGTGAGGTAGGTGAGGTAGGTGAGGTGAGGTGAGGTAGGTGAGGTGAGGTAGGTGAGGTGAGGTAGGTGAGGTGAGGTAGGTGAGGTGAGGTAGGTGAGGTGAGGTAGGTGAGGTGAGGTAGGTGAGGTGAGGTGAGGTAGGTGAGGTAGATGAGGTGAGGTGAGGTAGGTGAGGTGAGGTGAGGTAGGTGAGGTGAGGTAGGTTAGGTGAGGTGAGGTGAGGTGAGGTGAAGTAGGTGAGGTGAGGTGAGGTAGGTGAGGTAGGTGAGGTGAGGTGAGGTGAGGCCTCTTAAGTTAGGCTTGATGCCAAATTGAATTTGTTTTTCCATCATTTTCAATAAAGAATACTGAGGAACAGATTAATCCGTAAAATAACATTTTGGAGAAGTTAATTATTTAGGGCAGAGCTTAATTCGGATTATTATGAACGACATATACACTCACTCAGGTGCTGCTTTATCGGGTACACTTGTATACCTGACCTTTAAACAAACTACCCAAACAGTGAATCAGGTGACAGTACCTGAGTGCTCGCAGACATGGTCAAGACGTTCAGTTGTTGTTCAGACTGAACATTAGAATGGGGAAGAAATATGATGTTAGTGACGTTAACCGCAGAATGACTGATGGTGAGATCTTTATACACAACACATGTGCTGACATCTCCAGACTGAAAAGAAAAACATAAAAACAGAATTTGGAAAGGTCATCAAGCATGAGAATACCTGACAGGAAAATTATGTCTGGGATAACTGACGTGTTAAGCTGCCAGAAGAAGATACATAACGAAATTATGCCATCAGATCTCCCATGTGATGAATGGTTTTGAAAACCGACAAGTTGAAGAATTGAGACACTTATATAACACATGGGAATCTTTATTGAAGAAACGTTTCGCCACACAGTGGCTTCATCAGTCCAATACAAAGTAGAATTGGGTAAGGAGAGGAGAAGTTTAAGGTAATCAGTCCCTCAACCGTCACTTCCTACAAGAGTGATGGACTGAACACATCGATTCCAGGTTGAGAGACTGATTACCTCAAACTTCTCCTCTCCTTACCCAATTCTACTTTGTATTGGGCTGATGAAGCCACTGTGTGGCGAAACGTTTCTTCAATAAAGATTCCCATGTGTTGTATAAGTGTCTCAATTCTTCAACAGATCTCCCATGTTCATTTGATATTAATACCTTAGGTGGCACGGCTGCCCTACACCTTCTATCATTCTATTTTGAAATCACAAACACTCATATTCAGATGAATCTTCCTTCCACACATCACTAAACAACTGGTGAACTCTACCAGAATAATTGGCGAAAGCATTAACAAAGAGGTAGATGGCCAGAACAAATCTCTGAAAACCAGCAGGACTTATTGAAATATCCAAACAACAAGCAAAATCTTTACGAATTCCTCTCCAGCAAGACTGCCAACATGGTCTTCCCACCTGAAAAGAAGGTTGTCATCATCATAATTCTTATTATTATTATTATTATAATCAAGGGAGAAGCGCTAAACCCGGTGGATTATACAACGCCTGGGGGGGGGATGTGGAAGGCATTCAGACTTAATTCGGGGAACTGGAGCACAGATTCAATTCCCTAAATCAAGAGCCCCTCACCAACATCAAGGAACCTTCCTTGAGGGGATAATTCTTATTAACGTGCGAGATGGGCTTTTATGTGGCATGTCAGCTCGCCTAATTTGCACATACGTTGCTGTGATCCTTGTAGGTCCAGCTGCAAGTATATGGGGTGGTGGCCTTCATACTGGAAACAATTTTATATATAAATGCATGTCAATACCATCTCCCGTAGACTAAGAAAAGAGCAGCACTGATTCTGCGTGTTTTCCACAACTTCAAAAACTATGATACTATTGTTGATAAATGGTTCAGAGAAGCAAAAAGTGGATGAATGAGACTTTTGTGCAACACATGGGTATCTTTATTGTAGTAACATCTCTTTACTGGAATGAACATATATTGGCTGGCGAAACGTTTCCTCTGATATCTTTTTCTAAGGCGGATACAGTAAGACTTCAGCATGGGGAGTGTGAAAGTTCTTCCTCGAAGTCACAGATGCTTTGTCCCACTTTGCAGTCAATCCTCAACTTGAGACTGACCTGGGTAGCAACATCTTCAAACTCCAAGAAGGTAACGTTGTCGTCACTCACAAGATCACCCACTACAACTTTGTCTACTAAGCACCAAGTGAGTTGTGCTGCTAAAACAATAAGTAGATGGACACATTCCACCTACGTAGAAAGCCTTTTTTTTAGTATGACTAGTCCATTATTATTATTATTATTATTATCAAAGGGGAAGCGCTAAACCCGGAGGATTATACAGCGCCTGAGGGGGGGGGGGATGTGGAAGGCATTCAGGCTTAATTTGGGGAACTGGAACACAGATCCAATTCCCTAAATCAAGAGCCCCTCACCAACATCAAGGAACCTTCCTTGAGGGGTATGACTTGTCCAGTGATGTGACACTTCATGAGTGACCTGTCCAGTGATGTGACACTTCATGAGTGACCTGTCCAGTGATGTGACACTTCATGAGTGACCTGTCCAGTGATGCGACACTTCATGAGTGACCTGTCCAGTGATGTGACACTTCATGAGTGACCTGTCCAGGAGCCTGACAGCTGGATCACCAGTGATGTGACGCTTCATGAGTGACCTGTCCAGGAGCCTGGCAGCTGGATCACCAGTGATGTGACACTTCATGATTGACCTGCCCAGGAGCCTGGGAGCTGGATCACCGGTAATGTGACGCTTCATGAGTGACCTGTCCAGGAACCTGGCAGCTGGATCACCAGTGATGTGACGCTTCATGATTGACCTGTCCAGGAGCCTGGGAGCTGGATCACCAGTAATGTGACGCTTCATGAGTGACCTGTCCAGGAGATTGACAGCTGGATCACCAGTGATGTGACGCTTCATGAGTGACCTGTCCAGGAGCCTGGGAACTGGATCACCGGCGGAACACGTTTGTGACACTAATGCAGGACTGTGTCCTGTGTACATATTCTTATGTACATATTCTTACGTGTTATTGTGAATAGGTGTCATGTTATTGTATGTTGATAATTGTCATGTGTACATGTTATTTTGTAAGAATGAATGTATGGTTCACGTAATGTGTATGAGTGTCACATATTGCTTATGAGCGTCGCAAATTGTGTGTGTAGATGAATGGTTCACAGAACCGACACGTTGATAAATTAGACACATGTGTCTAATTTATCAAATTGTGTGTGAGTGTACATGTTATTGTGTATTGATGACTGTCAAATATTATGTATGAGCGTCACATATTGTGTATGAACGTACATATTATTGTACATTGATGAGTGTCAAATGCGAATCACTAAATCTCCTCCATAAAAACTGTAGAAAAATTATAATAATCTCTGTTTCTCGTGTTTCGTAAATGAGTTTGAAGGTCACAGATGGAATCACTGGCAAATGTATGCATGTATACATACAAGAACGTACTTTAAGATGTATGCAATTGTATATTATATATATATGAAGGTGTGTGGTGACCCGTCACTGTTTGCTGAAGGTGTGTGGTGACCCGTCACTGTCTGCTGAAGGTGTGGTGACCCGTCACTGTTTGCTGAAGGTGTGTGGTGACCCGTCACTGTCTGCTGAAGGTGTGTGGTGACACGTCACTTTCTGCTGAAGGTGTGGGGTGACCCGTCACTGTCTGCTGAAGGTGTGTGGTGACCCGTCAGTGTCTGCTGAATGTGTGTGGTGAACCGTCAGTGTCTACTGAAGGTGTGTGATGACCCATCACCCTCTGCTGAAGGTGTGTGGTGACCCATCAGTGTCTGCTGAAGGTGTGTGGTGACCTCTCACTGTCTGCTGATGGTGTGTGGTGACCCGTCAGTGTCTGCTGAAGGAGTGTCTGTGTTTGTACACGTTATGTACATGTGTATGTGTTGCTTTGTTCGTGCGTCTGTTTCGTTCAGTGTGTGTAAGATGTATATGTGGAAATACAGAATTGAGCGTATGGAAGAGTGTGTTTGTGAACCTCTGTGTACCATGACGAGGAAAGAGTGTGCTTGTGAACCTCTGTGTACCATGACGAGGGAAGAGTGTGCTTGTGAACCTCTGTGTACCATGACGAGAAAAGTGTGTGCTGGTGAACCTCTGTGTACCATGACGAGGGAAGAGTATGCTGGTGAACCTCTGTGTACCATGACGAGGGAAGAGTGTGCTTGTGAACCTCTGTGTACCATGACGAGGGAAGAGTGTGCTTGTGAACCTTTGTGTACCATGACGAGGAAAGTGTGTGCTGGTGAACCTCTGTGTACCATGACGAGGGAAGAGTGTGCTTGTGAACCTCTGTGTACCATGACGAGGAAAGTGTGTGCTGGTGAACCTTTGTGTACCATGACGAGGGAAGAGTGTGCTGGTGAACCTGTGTACCATGACGAGGGAAGAGTGTGCTGGTGAACCTTTGTGTACCATGACGAGGGAAGAGTGTGCTGGTGAACCATTGTGTACCATGACGAGGGAAGAGTGTGCTGGTGAACCTGTGTACCATGACGAGGGAAGAGTGTGCTGGTGAACCTTTGTGTACCATGATGAGGGAAAAGTGTGCTACCTGGAGGTTACCTGGAGGTTATTCCAGGGATCAACGCCCCCGCGGCCCGGTCCATGACCAGGCCTCCCGATGGATCAGGGCCTGATCAACAAGGCTGTTACTGCTGGCCGCACGCAGTCCAACGTACGAGCCACAGCCCGGCTGATCCGGCACTGACTTTAGGTATCTGTCCAGCTCTCTCTTGAAGGCAGCCAGGGGTTTATTGGCAATTCCCCTAATGCTTGATGGGAGGCTGTTAAACAGTTTTGGGCCCCGGACACTTATGGTGTTTTCCCTTAGTGTACCAATGGCGCCCCTACTTTTTATTGGGGGCATTTTGCATCGCCTGCCCAGTCTTTTACTTTCGTAGGGAGTGATTTCTGGTGAACCTTTGTGTACCATGACTAGGGAAGAGTGTGCTTGTGAACCTTTGTGTACCATGACGAAGGAAGAGTGTACTTGTGAACCTCTGTGTACCATGACGAGGGAAGAGTGTACTTGTGAACCTTAGTGTACCATGACGAGGGAAGAGTGTGCTGGTGAACCTTTGTGTACCATGACGAGGGAAGAGTGTGCTGGTGAACCATTGTGTACCATGACGAGGGGAAAAAAGTAACTGATAACAGTTAATTATAGTTATCATGCAGGGAACACTGTGGGACGGTTGGACTTTCGTACGATTTCATTGGAATTTTTATCACAGACTCTAGGCATGTCATAGTATATTAAATAAAAGTTACATCAAAATCGTCCAATAAATAAACATAAAAAAGTGCGAAGTTGGACGTGGCAATAATTGTTACACAGGAATACGCCAAAGTAGGCAGTGTACCTGACCAAAGTGGAGTTCTTGATATTGATGTTACATATGATGGAACTTGACACACAAGGGACCATCATTCAAATTATGGCATTGGTGCCACAATTGATGCTGTGACCAAATTGGTAGTTGACTATCAAATAATGTGCAAGCATTTCAGTATATACCATCCTACTAGTTGCAGCATTCAGTGTCTCGTACCAACTGGGTTTTTCCAACACTACATACTTACACTCAGTACAGTTTGTACTAACAAGTGTCTCTAGGTGATGGTGATCAAATATAAAAGTGACTTTATTACTAAAACATTCTTAACAAAACACACACTTCATAATAACCTCAAAATTACAACGTTCCATCAATATCATATGCTTTTCTTCTATAACAGGATTTAATTGCTGCAATAAGGACACTCACCATGTAGCACTTGATATATCATGTACACTAGCACTTTCAACAAATATTTCACCGTCTCCAGCTGTAGACAGTAGATGTACTGGGGTTAGCTGAGCTGGTGACGGCTGAGACGGGGTCAGCTGAACTGTGGTCAGCTGAGATGGTGACGGCTGAGCTGGGGACAGTGGTGGCCACATCTGGGGTGGCCATGTCTAGAGTGGCCACGTCTGGGGTGGTCGCAGAAAATATGGTTATTTGTGGCGAGGTTGTCACATATGTAACCACAGGTGTGGTCAAGACAGATGTATATATGGGTGAAGGCGTGGTCACTGTGGCCACAATGGTGGTGGTGGTGGCCACAGATGAGTCACCTAGTTTACGCTTCATTCCTCTAGGTCTGCCATGGTCACGTGGGGTGGCCACATCTTGGATGGCCACAGTGCTGCTGCCAGCATCTGGGGTGGCCATGCTGATGCTGCCAGCATCTGGGGTGGCCACGGTGATGCTGCCGGCATCTGGGGTGGCCACGGTGATGCTGCCAGCATCTGGGGTGGCCACGGTGATGCTGCCAGCATCTGGGGTGGCCACGGTGATGCTACCAGCATCTGGGGTGGCCACGGTGATGCTGCCGGCATCTGGGGTGGCCACGGTGATGCTGCCAGCATCTGGGGTGGCCATGCTGATGCTGCCAGCATCTGGGGTGGCCACGGTGATGCTGCCGGCATCTGGGGTGGCCATCGAGGTGCTGGCTACACAGGTCATCTTACACTTTGCTTTACTTGTTCAACAATTGACTGGGTTTCAGAAACATCAGTTATTTCCCAGCAGTAAACAATGTGTTGGTCTTGGTAAGTGTTGTGATGGCGACCACGAGTCATCGGTTCTACCTGCTACTGCCTTCATTTCTTTAGCTTTTTTTCATCATTTCTAATCGCTTCCGGCTGATCGTATGCGAATACTGTTTCTTCGGGCTACGCATTATGTATGAAATTTGCACAATATATGGCAAAATTACGGGTCACTAGGGTCTGTTGCGGTCACTCAGAGCGACACACCTCCTCCTCCTGGCGACTGTCAGTCAGCACTGAGACTCGTGTGGTTGAAGCAGCTCAAACTGCAGCCACTCACAGAGTTACCAATTTGTATTTTGTAGCATTTGACACAAAAATATGAACAAAAAATGACGAGAAATGTCTAAAAATAACAACAAATGTATTACTGTTATGGTATACGTCACAACAATTACGCATTTACCTCATTTATTATAATTACGGTAACTTTTTTAGAGAATTATCGTACAAAGACGAGACATACACCAAAATATTACCAGATTCTTGAGCTCTTTCTCCGTAACATTAACTCATTTTTCAATTCTTTTCGTATTTTCCGTATAATTCAGCGCTTGACGCGTCACGCGCCGCTAACGTTCACACAACAACACTAATCTACGCACCTAAATACGTTCATAAATGTACTTACACAACTAAATAATTAATCAAGCTAATAATTAACATAAGTAAAATATTAAATATAAATATATGTTCCAGATTTTCACTAGTGGCCAGTTCTTGGTGGACGAACTGTGATAGAGATCTCTCATGTCTCAGGTAGTCGACGTTCGAGTCTGTCCAGGAGGATGTTATTACAGAGCGCAGATTATCTGCGTGTCCTCCTCTGTAATAACATCTACCTTCGTATACTGATATTAATACACTTGTGTAGTAATATCATATATGGACAGTGCTTCAAGGCTGGCTGAAACTGCTGACCTCAGGGAAGTGGTGAAGGGTTGTATACCTGGAACCACGGACCTGGGGTGGGACTTGCTGACCTCAGGGAAGTGGTGAAGGGTGAATACCTGGAACCACGGACCTGGGGTGGGACTGCTGACCTCAGGGAAGTGGTGAAGGGTGAATACCTGGATCCACGGACCTGGGGTGGGACTTGCTGACCTCAGGGAAGTGGTGAAGGGTGAATACCTGGAACCACGGACCTGGGGTGGGACTTGCTGACCTCAGGGAAGTGGTGAAGGGTGAATACCGGGAACCACGGACCTGGGGTGGGACTGCTGACCTCAGGGAAGTGGTGAAGGGTGAATACCTGGATCCACGGACCTGGGGTGGGACTGCTGACCTCAGGGAAGTGGTGAAGGGTGAATACCTGGATCCACGTACCTGGGGTGGGACTGCTGACCTCAGGGAAGTGGTGAAGGGTGAATACCTGGATCCATGGACCTGGGGGGTGGGACTGCTGACCTCAGGGAAGTGGTGAAGGGTGAATACCTGGATCCATGGACCTGGGGGGTGGGACTGCTGACCTCAGGGAAGTGGTGAAGGGTGAATACCTGGATCCACGGACCTAGGGTGGGACTGCTGACCTCAGGGAAGTGGTGAAGGGTGAATACCTGGATCCACGGACCTGGGGTGGGACTGCTGACCTCAGGGAAGTGGTGACAGGTGAATACCTGGAACCACGGACCTGGGGTGGGACTTGCTGACCTCAGGGAAGTGGTGACGGGTGAATACCTGGATCCACGTACCTGGGGTGGGACTGCTGACCTCAGGGAAGTGGTGAAGGGTGAATACCTGGATCCACGGACCTAGGGTGGGACTGCTGACCTCAGGGAAGTGGTGAAGGGTGAATACCTGGATCCACGGACCTAGGGTGGGACTGCTGACCTCAGGGAAGTGGTGAAGGGTGAATACCTGGATCCACGGACCTGGAGTGGGACTGCTGACCTCAGGGAAGTGGTGAAGGGTGAATACCTGGATCCACAGACCTAGGGTGGGACTGCTGACCTCAGGGAAGTGGTGAAGGGTGAATACCTGGATCCACGGACCTGGGGTGGGACTGCTGACCTCAGGGAAGTGGTGACAGGTGAATACCTGGAACCACGGACCTGGGGTGGGACTTGCTGACCTCAGGGAAGTGGTGACGGGTGAATACCTGGATCCACGTACCTGAGGTGGGACTGCTGACCTCAGGGAAGTGGTGAAGGGTGAATACCTGGATCCACGGACCTAGGGTGGGACTGCTGACTCTCAGGGAAGTGGTGAAGGGTGAATACCTGGATCCACGGACCTAGGGTGGGACTGCTGACCTCAGGGAAGTGGTGAAGGGTGAATACCTGGATCGACGGACCTGGAGTGGGACTGCTGACCTCAGGGAAGTGGTGAAGGGTGAATACCTGGAACCACGGACCTGGGGTGGGACATGCTGACCTCAGGAAAGTGGTGACGGGTGAATACCTGGAACCACGGACCTGGGGTGGGAATTGCTGACCTCAGGGAAGTGGTGAAGGGTGAATACCTGGATCCACGGACCTGGGGTGGGACTGCTGACCTCAGGGAAGTGGTGACAGGTGAATACCTGGAACCACGGACCTGGGGTGGGACTTGCTGACCTCAGGGACGTGGTGACGGGTGAATACCTGGATCCACGGACCTGGGGTGGGACTGCTGACCTCAGGGAAGTGGTGACAGGTGAATACCTGGAACCACGGATCTGGGGTGGGACTTGCTGACCTCAGGGACGTGGTGACGGGTGAATACCTGGAACTATGGACCTGGGGTGGGACTTGCTGACCTCAGGGAAGTGGTGAAGGGTGAATACCTGGATCCACTGACCTGGGGTGGGACTTGGTGACCTCAGGGAAGTGGTGAAGGGTGTATACCTGGATCCACGGACCTGCGGTGGGACTTGCTGACCTCAGGGAAGTGGTGACTGGTGTATACCTGGAACCACGGGCCTGGGGTGGGACTTGCTGACCAAGGACCGGGGGTAGGACTAGGTGAGGCATCACCAGACTTCAAGGGAAGACATCCGGGGGCCCACGGATGAATTCCCGGGGAAGGCTTAGATGCAAAAGTTCGGATAGGAAGTGTAAGGTGGGAAGTGTAGGATGGGAAGTGTAGGATAGGAAGTGTAGGATGGGAAGTGTAGGATAGGAAGTGTAGGATAGGAAGTGGGGAAGGGAGAATATCTGAGGGGACACAGATGAACTCCTGGACACATGAACCTTGGGAAGACTTAGTGTAGGATGGGAAGTGTTGAATAGGAAGTGTAGGATGGAAAGTGAGGAAGGGAGAATGTCTGAGGGGACACAGATAGACTCCTGGACACATGAACCTGGGGAAGACTTAGTGTAGGATGGGAAGTGAGGAAGGGAGAATGTCTGAGGGGACACAGACGGACTCCTGGACACATGAACCTGGGGAAGTGTTGGATAGGAAGTGTAGGATGGGAATTGTTGGATAGGAAGTTTAAGATAGGAAGAGTAGGATGGGAAGTGAGGAAGGGAGAATGTCTGAGGGGACACAGATAGACTCCTGGACACATGAACCTGGGGAAGTGTTGGATAGGAAGTGTAGGATGGGAAGTGAGGAAGGGAGAATATCTGAGGGGACACAGATAGACTCCTGCACACATGAACCTGGGGAAGACTTAGTGTAGGATGGGAAGTGTAGGATAGGAAATTTAGGATAGGAAGTGTAGGATAGGAAATTTAGGATAGGAATTGTAGGATGGGAAGTGTAGGATAGGAAGTTTAGGATAGGAAGTGTAGGATGGGAAGTGAGGAAGGGAGAATGTCTTAGGGGACACAGATAGACTCCTGGACACATGAACCTGGGGAAGACTTAGTGTAGGATGGGAAGTGTAGGATAGGAAGTTTAGAATAGGAAGAGTAGGATAGAAAGTGAAGAAGGGAGAATATCTGAGGGGACACAGATGGACTCCTGGACACATGAACCTGGGGAAGACTTAGTTGCAAGATTACTGAGTGTAGGATAGGAAGTGAAGAAGGGAGAATATCTGAGGGGACACATGAACCTGGGGAAACCATCAAAAACACAGTAAGTGGACCTTAAAGACGAACTACTTGCCTCCACTTTGCAAGGTCTGGTAACTCAGTGGCTGACAGTGGTAATATGCTCAGTGTTTCACCTGGATCAATCCCGGCAGGTTTCCTGACACTTGTTGCTCCTGTTCACCTAGTAGTAAGTAGTTATTGCTATCACTTGTTCACCTAACGACCACCATACACTGGCAGCAAAATGTCCTACACGTAAGGATATTGTGAAGAAAACACAAGAAGCAGCAAAGAAAAAACCTACTAGCAACACACCAACGTATGCAGCAATTGCAAAGATCCAAGCTAATACTACGAAATTACTTCAGCTACTCACCTAGCCAGCCTCCACCATACATCACTTCCTCCAGCTGTGACGTAACCAAGATCCACTACTGTCTATTTCGCTCAGTGCAGATATGTGACTGTACCTGGATTCTTTTAACTCTTTACCATCAACGAGTTATTTGCACTAAATAATATGCCATCAGTTATTTTCCCTGCATCTCCACCTTCGAGAAGACATATCAATTTAACACAGGTCTAATCAACACTTCTGCATCAGCAGCTCCAACAACCAACACCTAGTGACGGTCACTCCATACAGGCATCCTATTCGTCGATCGGTCCTGCTCGTAGATTGGCCGTGCGTGGCGGGTACCTCCTCACCTCCAACCCACACTACTATAGGACACATCAGAAGCCACGATTCTCCACATCTTCTACACACTCTCTAGCGGAGGACACCAACATGAAAGAACCTTCAAGCGGCAAACCACCAACAAAAACCTCTCCAGCTATTCTCGACGTATATATAGAAGTACCAACATCAGACCATACTCACTGGAAGAAGTAACTTTTTATACGACTCCTGACCAAGAACCTAACACTGGATGTCGACACCTGTACAAAAACAATAATCGACAGTAGAGTCAAGTTTACAAACCGTAAAGGATCCTCATGCTCCAATCACTACTCTCCAGATGACCTTTGACAGTACTAGCACCAGCATTCGACTAGATTACAATACTACAGATCGTTTCCATCAAAATTGACAACATAAGAAGACCTCTTCACGAAAGAACGAAGTAATCCGAACACACATATAAAAGACACTGACCAATCAAAGAGCTTGCCTCCCTTGACTACTCCTCCAGCTCCTCCAGCCGCAATCAACATCAGATGTTAAGTTTTGTTACATTGTTCATCCTAGCAGAGTTTTTTATCACATGTTTTATGTTATATTGTTATTGTTTTAGAGTTGGTTAGTTATTTTTTATCAAATTTTCACCTTTTTTATTGTTACACTTGTTCGCACCTCAGTGACTGTCTGAGTACGTTCATCCATCTGTTCACCTAGTGTTAAGTAGTTATTGTTATCACTTGTTCACCTAGTAAGTTTATTGTTATCACTTGTCTCACCTTAGTAAGTTATTGTTATCACTTGTTTCACCTAGTAAGTATTACACTGTTACCTAGTAGTATTGTTATCACTGTCACCTAGTAGTAGTAGTTATGTTATCACTTGTTCACCTAGTAGTGAAGTAGTTATTGTTATCACTTGTTCACCTAGTAGTGAGTAGTTATTGTTATCACTTGTTCACCTAGTAGTGAGTAGTTATTGTTATCACTTGTTCACCTAGTAGTAGTAGTTATTTATCACTTGTTCACCTAGTAGTAAGTAGTTATTGTTATCACTTGTTCACCTAGTAGTAGTAGTTTTGTTATACTATGTTCCCTAGTAGTGATAGTTATTGTATATCACTGTTTCCTGCAAAAACCATACGTAACATCAGAAAGTAACTGTCCTATCAGCAGTGCACCCAGACTAGTAGTACCCATCCTGGATACTGTTTCCCTACGAAGAGTCCATGTCAATGAAGTTGATTCACAGTTTGTCACACTAGCAGAATGACAGTACAGTTACCTGGAAATCAATTGTTCACACTCACTAGAGCAGTACAGTAACAAGAAGGAACGTGTACACTAACTACAGTAGACCAGTACAGTACACGAAGAGGTACACTACTAGTCAGAAGGCCAGCTACAGTAACACAGAAGAAACGGTACATACAGAACAGAAGACCAGCATACAAACACGAAAGACAATACACTACACAAGAAGACCAGTACAGTAAACACAAAGAACACGAGTACACAACTACAGAAACCATACAGTAACACAAGAACGGGACACTACTACAGAAGACCAGCTACAGTAACACAGAAGAACGGTACACAACAAACAAAACAGCACAAACACAAAAACACACACTAACACAAAAGACCAACATCACACATACAGATACGAGACACAACTACAGAAACCAGTACAGTAACACAGAGAGACGAGGTACACTACTACAGAAGCCAGTACAGTACACACAAAGAACGATCACAATACAGAACAACACAGTACACAACACAAGAACGGCACACTACTACAGAAGACCGTACAGTAACACAGAAGAACGGGTCAACACTACACAGAAGACCAGCCATAAACAGAGAAGACAATACTACAAGAACGACAGACAGTACACCACCAGGAAGACGAGTACACTCACCTACAGCAAGACACAGTACAGTAAACACACAACCAGTAGGAGATACACTACACACAGACAGTATGCTACACCACAGAAAACTGGTACATTGTACCTAGTTAACAGAAGTCATGTCATAGTAAGAGGGAAGCCCCTAGTAACGAGTACAGTCTACGGGGAAATTGTATCACTTGTTAAGTAAGTTTTGTTATCATTATTCACCTAGCAGTGAGTAGTTAATGTTATACATGTTTCCTAGTAAGGATGTTATTGTTACAAAGTTTACCTTTGGATATTTTTTTAAATTGTTCACCCAGTGTTAAAATTATTGTTATCACTTGTTCACCTAGTGTAAGTTTTAAATTTTTACCCGGTAAATTTTTTAAAATTGGTTTTTTAATTCACCTGTTTGTTATTTGTTTTCCCCCCGACTATAATTTTTAAAACCCGGGGGTTTTATGTTTTCCTGCCCCCCTACATAATATTTTATTTAAAGTTAACTGTTATTTTTCCAGTGTCCCCCAGAAGTATGAACCTCCCCATAAGTATTTTGATAAAAGGGGCCCAGTTGTAAGAATTATCATTTTCCTTTCAGTAAATTTTAGCCGCTTCAAATTACCTGGGCCCATTCCTTCCAAACTCCCCTCCCTTAAAATCCACTATGGGGTTTTTTACCCTTTCCCTAATTATTTTTTAGTTAAATTCTAACGGCTTTTCCCCCTCGTTGTCAAAACGGGCCCCCAGATAGAAACACCCCAAAAACAACCCCAAAAACCCAAACCCCCCCCCAAAAAACACCACAACCACCACAACACCAAACCACCAAACCACCCCCCCACCCCCCCCCAAAAACACCAAAGGGCCCACCAAAAACCCAAAAACAAACACCAACAAAAACCCCCCCCACCCACACCCCCACACAACAACACACACACACAACACAACACACCAAACACCCCAACACACAAAAAAAAACACCCCCAACAACCACCCCCAAACCCCAAAAAAACCACACAAACCCCCACACAAAAACCCAAAGCAACACAAACACACACAACACACACAACAGCACACACACAGACCACACAAAAAACACGCACACACACACCACAGACACACACAGACACACACAGACAACACACACAACACACACACCACACACAACACCACACACACACACACACAAATACGCAGACCCACACACCCCCACACACACACACACACCACACACCTGGTCCAGAAATTTGGGGCTCCTGGAGTTAATCCCACCAAGGCAAAGTCAGAGATTGGGGAAGGGCAAAAAAGGCCGCGAGGGGAGTACAGTCTAGGGGGTCAGAGACTACAAACCTCACTCAAGGAAAAAGATTTTTGGGGTGAGTATAACACCAGGCAATCTCCGAAGCGCACATAAACCAAATAACTGCTGAAGCTTTGGGGCCCTAGCAAACCTCAGAACAGCATCCGACATCTTAAAAGGAATCATTCAGGACTCTGTACAGGGGTTACGTTGGGGCCCGTTTTGGAGTTTTGGGGGCCCCAGTTTGGAACCCACACCTAGCCAAGCCTGAAAAAACAGAGAAAGGCAAAGTTTGCAAAAAGACTAGCCCCAGAGCAAAGAGGTAGTCCACGGGAGGGTTAAGGAAAAAACCTGACGAACTGGGGGACAGGAGAATGGGGGGGACGAAAACGACTACAAAATTCGGGAAGGAATTGAAAAGGTGGACAAAGACGGGATTTCCAGGTTTGGACACAGTAACAAGGGGAACACAGTTGGAAGCTGAAGACACAATGAATCCGGGGATTTTTAGGAAGTATTTCTTCAGCCCAGGTAGCATAAGTTGAAATTTTGGGAACGATGTATGGAGGCAGATCCTACATAGCTTTAAGAAAGGGGTATGAAAAAAGCCACGGCTCGGGGAGAGTGACCTAGTACGCCGTGAAGAGGGGGGCCCAGGAGTCGGACTCGACCCCGCAACCTCAACTAGGTGAGTACAACTAGGTGAGTACACCACACAAACACAACACCAAAATGATAGTATTTCGAAGTTTACTCCAATGGCAACATTCGAATGCACAAGTGACTTTCCTCAAAATTTTTAGTTTAATTATACTGACAACAATAAGGGAAAATAAAAAATTCTTGAGTAAAAATTTTTAACATAATTCAGAAAAAACAGCGGGAATGTTGTTATATAAATTTTGAAAAATCCTTAATGAGAAATTAAAGATAAAAAAGAAGTAATAATTGAAGAAATTTTGTTGGTAAAGAAAAAAGATGTTCTAAATTTATCTTAGGGAAGGGTAAGAAGTAAGCTGAAATAATTTTTAAAAAACAAAGTCCCCCTTTTAATTTTTAAAATTTTTCATATCTTCATTTCTCTCACTTTCTCTATTTTTAGAAAAAACCAAAATCAAAACACAAAAATAAAACCTGGGAAAAAAACAATGACTACAAATCGAACTCGAACTCTGCACAACGATTTTTTGCTGTTTAGTGAATCTGACTGATAGAATGTTGTTTAAACTTGAATAGTGTTCTTTATGTTTCTATGTTACAACCTGAGATAGACTTCTTACCTGCTGATTTTCTGTTCTTCGTGTTACGTATTTTTTCTTCATGTACTGTACTGGTCTTCTGTGTTTTCTGACGGTCTTCTGTGTTACGACGGTCTTCTGTGTTACTGTACGGGCTTCTGGTTATGTCGTACTGTTCCTCTTTGTACTGTACTGTTCTTCTTGTTACTTCTGTTTTTCGGTTACTTTCTGGTCTTTTGTGTTACGATGGGCTTCTGTGTTACGTACTTTCTTCTGTGTTTTCTGTACTGTTTTTTCGTGTTACGTATGTTCTTCTGTGTTACTGTATTTTTTTCTGTGTTACTGTATGGCTTCTGTGTTACTTAGGTCTTCGTGGACTGATGTTCTTCGGGGTTCCTTACTGTTCTTCTGTGTTTCTGTACTGTTCTTCTGTGTTATGTACTGTTCTTCTGTGTTACGTACTTTTTTCGTGTTCGTACGGTCTTCGTGTTACTGTACGTTCTTCTGTTTTCTGGGACTGTTCTTCTGGTTACTGTACTGTTTTTTTTTGGTTACTGTACGTTCTTCTGTGTTACTTCTGGGTTTTTGTTTACTGTACTGGTCTTTTGTTTACGTACTGGTCTTCTGGTTACGTACTGTTTTCTGTGTTTCTGTATGGTCTTCGGTTACTGTCGGTCTTCTTGTTTTCTGTACTGGGCTTCTGTTTACTGTACTGGTTTTTGTGTTTTCTGTACTGTTTTCGTTGTTCTGTATGTTTTTCTGGTTACTGTACTTTTTTCTGTGTTACTGTACTGTTCTTTTTGTGTTATGTACGGGGGGGGGGGGGGGGGGGGTTTTTTTTCTGTGTTACTGTACTTATTTTTCGTTTCCTCTTTTTACTGTATTTGGGCTTCTGTGTTAGTACTGTTTTTTTTGTTACTGTACTGGCCCGTTTCCTCTTTTTGTTTCTGATGTTTTCTGTGTTACTTATGTTCTTCTGTGTTACTGTACTGGTCTTCGTGTTACTGTAGTTTTTTCTGTGTTACTGTACTGGTTTCTGTGTTTTCTGTACGGTTCTTCTGGTTCTGTACTGTTTTCTGTGTTTTTGTACTGTTCTTCGTGTTACTTACTGTTTTTCTGTTTACTGTACGGTCTTCTGTGTTACGTACTGTTTTCTTGTTTCTGTACTGTTTTTCTGTGTTACTGTATGTCTTCTGTGTTACTGTATGTTCTTCTTGTTTTGTACTGTTCTTCTGTGTTCCCTTTCTGTTCTTCTGTGTTACTGTACTGTTTTTTTGTGTTACTGTACTGTTCTTCTGTGTTACTGTACTTTCTTCTGTGTTATGTACTGTTTTCTGTGACTGTTTACTGTTCCCTTTGTACTGTATGTTCTTCGTGTTACTGTACTTCTTTTGTTACGTACTGTTCTTTTGGTTACTGTTATCGTTCCTCTTTGTACTGACTTTTTCTGTGTTTTTTGTACGTTCTTCTGTTTTACTGTATGTTTCTGTGTTACTTTTCTATACGTTTTCTTTGTACGTACTGTTCTTTTGTTTTTTGTCTGCTTCTTGTTCTGTACGTTTTTGTGTTCTGTACTTCTGTTTTCTGTACTTTTTCTTCGTGTTACTGTACTGGTCTTCGTGGTTTTCTGTACTGTTTTTCTGTGTTACGTACTGTTTTCGTTTACTGTACGGTCTTTTTGTGTTACTGTACTGGTTTTTTCTGTGTTACTGTTGGTTTTTCTGTGTTACTGTACGTTCTTTTGTGTTACTGTACTGGGCTTCTGTTTACTGATGTTCTTCTGTGTTACTGTACTGTTTTTCTGTGTTAGTACTGGTCTTCTGTGTTAATGTACTGTTTTTTCGTTTACTGTACTTTTCTGTGACTGTACGTTCTTCGTGTTACTGTACTGTTTTTTGTGTTACTGTACTGTTTTCTGTGTTACTGTAAACTGTTTTCTTTGTACTGTACTGTTTTTGTGTTACTGTACTGTCTTCGTGTTCTGTACCGGGCTTCTTTTAGTACTTTCTTCCCTTTTTCTGTTTTCTTCTGTGTTTTGTACTGTTTTTCTGTGTTACTGTACGGTCTTCTGTGTTACTGTACGGTCTTCTGTGTTATGTAGGGCTTCTGTGTTATGTATGTTCTTTTGTGTTTCTGTACTGTTTTTTCTGTTTACTGTACGGTCTTCTGGTTATGTACGGTTCTTCTGTGTTACTTTTTTCTGTTCTCTGGTTACTGTTTTCTGTTTCTTTGGACTGACTGTTTTTTGTTAAGTACGTTTTCTTGTTAGTACTGTTCCCTGGTCTGAACGTTTTCTTGTTTTCTGTATGTTTTTTTTGTACATACTGTTCTTTTACTGGGGGTACTGGGTTTTTTTTTTACCCCCTTTTTATTTTTTGCCTCTTGTTTAAATGTACTATCCCGGGGGGGGGGGGGGGGGGGGGGGGGGGGGGGGGGGGGGGGGGGGGGGGGGGGGGGGGGGGGGGGGGGGGATGGCTTTGTTTACTTACTGGGTTTTTTGTTCGTAGGTCTTCTGTGTTTCTGATTTGTGTTCGTGTTCTGTTTTTTTCTTTTTTTTGTTCTGTAGGCTTCGTGTTTTCTGTAATGCTTTTTCTGTTTTTTTTTCTGACTGTACTGGGTTTTTGTGTTGCTGTATTGGGGCTTTGTGTTTTGTACTGTCTTCTGGTTGCGTATGTCTTTTGTGTTCTGACTGTACTGGGGTTCTTGTTGCTGTATTGGTCTTCTGTTTACTGTACTGGTCTTCTGGTTTCTGTATGTTCTGGTGTTTCTTTTTTTGTATTGGGTTTTTTGTGTTTTTTGTATGTCTTCTGTGTTTCGTACTGTACTGGTGTTCTGTGTTGCTGTATTGGTCCTTCTGTGTTTTCTGCTGTTCTTCTGTGTTGGGGACTGCGGGTTGTTTTGGTTTATTGGTCTTTGTTTTATGACTGTCTTCTGTGTTGTTACTGTCTGGGTTTCGTTTGCCTGTTTTTGGGTTTCTGTGTTATGTCGTTCTTTTTTTGTTATTACGGTCTTATGTTTTTTTTGCTTTTTTGTAAATTTTCTTTTTTTTTTTTTACTTTCTTTTTTAATGTTTTATGTTTCCTCTTTTTTATTGTTTTTTTTTTTTTCTTGTGTTTATATTGTTGTGTTTTTTTTATTTACGTTTTTGTTTATAGCTTTTTTATTGTTTTTTACGTTTTTATTTATTACAAACTTCTTTTTTTTTATTACTAAACTGTTTATATGTCACCAAACGTTTTAGGGTTTTATTATTTTTTTCGTGTTACTATATTTTTTTTGTGTCACTGTTAATATTTTTAAGTTTTGTGTTACTTGGGTTTTACATGTTACTGTTCTTTCTGTTAGAAGTGTAACTGTCGTTTTAAGTTATGTGTTTTTTGATGTAAATTGTCTGTTGATACAGACATTTTTGGGGTTTAAGGTCAATGTATCCTGAACTTATTTTAGTGTTTTTTCCATGTCTGTGTTTGTTTTGTTGTCCCGTTTTTTATTTGTTTTACTGTCTTGATTTGAGTAATTTAAGTTTCTACCTGATATACCCCAAATCACTACAAATTTCCCACGCGTCTTACTCAACAGTGTCTCCCCCCTGACTTCATATCCCCTTGCATCACTAAACTTAACAAAACATTCACTTAACATCTTCCAGAATTTTTTTTCTTTTTGTTTTTTCTAATTTAAAATGTTAATCAAAAAAACCCTTTTTCACAATAACCCAAAAATCAGTAACTCTCGGTAAAAATCACCATCATGAATCTGTCTGACCCCAAAACATTTGGGTGGCCATTCCGCAACCTGGTATTTGTCTCATTGTTACTTCTCCGATTGCTTTTTTTTGCATGATTTATTCATTTAAAATTTGTAGTACCAAAAGTCTTGTTCTTTGCTACGTTTTTTTGTTAACTATGTTAAACATCTTCTTCAAAAATTTTAATTTTACAATTCTTCAAACATGTGACTGTTTTGCTGTTTCACTACCCGGGCTGGTCCCAAAAAGTTTACTGTTAATATATAAAAACTATTTTTTTTGTTTTTCTTGTCTGTTTCCCAGCGAAAAAATGCAGCGAAATGCTATTTTATTATACGACGTAACTTCTTAAAATGTTCATAGCTACAACACTTCATGTTTCCTTTTAACAAGACTAAGTATTATGGTTCAGAGCTACACATTTTACAGGTTTCCCTTCCCGAGCGTGAATCCATTTTCAGCACAAAAAATTTAAAAAGGGTTTCCTTACAGCACTGGAAGCACTAGGGCCTAATTACGATAGTTTTCAAAGGGATTTTTCCAACATGAAAGTCTTATAGTTATACGGCAATGATACTTTAGTATTAAGGATTTTCTTCCTAAAAGATTAATCCGGGGTTACAATATATTCAAAGATTCAAAATGTAAAAGTACTCTCTCAAAAATACTGTTTTTATTTAACGACGTTCAGAGGAGATAAAGGGTTTTTTTAGCTACACAAAAACCCTTCCGCGCACAGGAACCCTCTCACCTACACAAGAACCCTCCCCTGGCAAGGAACCCTCCCACCCACACAAGCCCCCCCTGCTGCCATGAACCCTCCCAGCTACACAAGAATCCTTCTAGCTGCACAGGAACCCCCCAGCTAACAAAATCCTTCTAGCTGCACGGAACCCTCCCAGCTACAAAAGAATCCTTTTAGTACACAGGGGAAACCCTCCCGCTACAAAGAAACCCCTTTTAACTGAACAGAACACTCTAAGTACACAAAAATCCTTTTACTTCCCCGGAACCCACCGCTAAACAAGAATCCTTCGCGCCAGGAACCCCCCCAGTAAACAAAACCCTTTTAGTGCACGAACCCTCAAATACACAAAAATCTTCTCCTGCCCAGGAACCCTCCAGCTAAAAAAGAATCCTTCTGCGCACAGAACCCTCTACTCCAAAATCCTTCTACTGCCGGAACCCTCCCCCCTAAAAAAAATCTTCTACGCACAGGAAACCCCCAAGCTACACAAAACCTTCAAATCCCAGGGGGCCCTCCCAGCAAAAAAAACCGTCCTAACCCCCTAAAAAAAAAAGGGGGTTTGGAACGTTTCGTCCCTTTGGCCTTGAAAGTCCGTTGCTTTTTTAAGGTCCAGCCCGGATCAAACTCGGAACTCTCTCTTTTTCGGGTTAGTTAAAAGTCCATCACGGAACCCTTTTTTGGGTTTTTTAAAAAATCCTTTTAGCTGCACAGAACCCCTCAGCACACAAAAATCCTTTTTCTGAAGGAACCCTCCCAGCTACACATGAACCCCCCCTTCTGGCACAGGACCCTCCCCCACACAAAAACCTTCTATGCCAGGGCCCCCCAGTTTCACAAAATTTCTAGCTCCAGGGAATCCCCACTACACAAAAAACCTTTAGCTGCCAGGAACCCTCCCCAGTACCAAAAACCTCTGCTCAAGAACCCTCCCCGCTACACAAGTCCTTCTAGCTCACAGGACCCTCCATACAAAAATTTTTTTGCCACAGAAATCGTTCCAAAACTACACGAATCCTTTAGCTGCCAGGGAAATCCCCTTCACAAAAACCCTTGCTGCACGGGAAACCCTCCCGCACACGAAACCTTCTAGCCAAGAACCCTCCCCTACCAAAATCCTTCAGCGCAAGAAAAACCTCCAGTTAAAAAACCTCGCGACAGGACCTCCAGCTACACAAAAACCTTTTTTGCTGAAGGGAAACCCCCCGCTACACGAATCTTTAGCTCACGGAACCCTCCAGCTACACAGAATCCTTCTACTGCCAAACCCCCCCCAGTACACAAAATCCTTTAAAACTGACAGGAAAAACCTCCCCCCTCACAGTCCTTCGCTGCACAACCTCCCGCACAAAAACCTTCAAAACTGACAGGAACCCCCCCCAGCTCCAAGCTTTCATCTGCACAGGGAATTTTCCCGCAACAAAACCCCTTTCTAGTCCCCTTAACCCTTCCGGACACAAAACCTTTGCGTCAGGAAATCTGATGCAAAAGAACCCCCCCGTGCAAGAACTTTCCCCCCTCACAACCCCCCGGCACAAAGAACCCTCCGGGGCACAGGAAAACCCCTTTTGCACAGGAAAACCCCCCCGCTGCACAGAACCCCCTTTGCAGACCTCCTCTCACAGAACCTCCGCGCACGGAACCCCTTTTTCAAGGGAATCCTTCCTCCTACAAGGAACCTCCCGCCCAGGAAACCCCTTTTCGCAAAAAAACTTTTCGTGTCAGAAACCCCCGGATTCAGGAAACCCCTTCCCCGTCCCCAAAACCCTTTTTCACAGGGAAATTTTTCCCCCAAAAGAACCCTCCGCTCAACAGGAACCTCCCTGCAAAAAAAACCCCGTGCACAGGGAACCCTCCCTCCCACAATAAAAACCCTCCGGGGCACAGGGGAACCCCCCCCTCAAAGGGAAACCCCCCCCCTCAAAACCCTCCCCCTCAAGGAACCCTTCCCGGGTGCACAGGAACCTCCATTAAGGGAATCCTTTTTACAAAAACCCCCCTTACACCGTTTTCCTGAAGCACAAAACCCCCCTACAAAACCTTTTAAAAAAATTATTAAAAAAATTTTTAAAAAAAAAAATTAGCTCCACAGGAACCCCTCCCCCCGGGAAAGAACTCTCCCTTGCAAGGAATTTGTGACAAAATTTCGCCAAACCCTCCCCACGTAAGAAACTCTGGTTTTAAAAATTTTGGTAAAATTTTTGTGAAAGGAATTCTGAAAGGAATTTTTTGGTTAAAGGAATTTTAAGGGGACGGTTAAAATTTAAAAATTTTACAATTTCTTGAAAAAACCCCCCCCCCGAAGGAATTTCTGAAAAACCCCCCCAATAAAATAACCCCCTTGGGTAAGACCTTTAAAAACCCCCCCGGGACGAAATTGATTTAAAATTTTAAAATTTTTATATATAATTTAATTTATATTTTTTATTTTTTTCTTTTTAATGGATATACCGTTTAGTGATTTTTGAAAGCCAAAAACAACCACAAAAAAAACCAACCTTTTATATATAAAAAAAAAATATAAAAAATAAAATATAAAATATATATATATATATATATATTTATTATATTAAAATTTATAAAATATTTTAATAAAAAAAATATTATTTTTAAATAAATATTTTAAATAAAAATAAATTTTATATATTTAAAATATTTAAAAAATTAAATTTTTTTTATATTAAATTATTTATAAAATATTAAAATATTTTGTGGTAGTAAAAAATAAAGCTCTTTAAAATTTAAGTTTTTTTAAAATTTTTCAAAAATTAAAAAATTTTTTTTATTAATTTAAAGAAAAAATTTAATTTTTTAAAAATTTAGAAAAATTTAAAACCTTATTTTAAAAGAAAATTTTTTTTCCAAACCCCCTTTAAAATTTTTTTGAGACAATAATTTAAAAAAAAAAATTTGGTTTTTTTTTTTGGTTGTTTTTTGGGTTTTCTCACAAAATTTTCACTTTTCCCATTTGGCGGGGCGTTCTATTTAAGCCCCAAGTTTCTTCTGCCTTTCCACGACAAATTTATAAAAATTATTAAATTTATTTTTAAATATATTTTTTTATTATTTAAATTATATAATATATATTTTTTGATATTTTGCTCAATAAGCCTCTGTTTTTGTTGAAAAAAAACCCGTAAAATGGAAAAATTCCCCGCGTTTTTATATACATTCGAATTGAAAGTAAACATCCAATTTTTTAAAAAAATTTTTTTAAAAATAATTTAAATTTGTATTTTTATTTTTATTTTTATATTAAAAATTTAAAAATAAATATTAATATGTTGGTTTTGTGATTTTTTGGTTTGGTGGTGGTTGTTGACCCCTTTTCTTACCCCCCCTATTTGGTTCGGGGTCGAATCAAAACTCCGGCCCCCCTTAAAACCGGTTGCTCTGGGCCCTCCCCCTTTTTCCCCCCCTCCCTGGCTTTATCAAACCCCGTCTTAAACTGTTATGGTTCCTGCCCCATATTTTAATTCCCCTCTTACAAATTAAACTGAAAAAACTTCCCATACCTCCCCCCTCATTTGGGCTTCAAAATTCCAATTGTGGTCTTGCGGGCCCCTCCCTGGACATCCTGCTTTGTCCACCTTTTCCTTTTCCCGCTTTTTTTATTCTTTCATGCCCCCTTTTTTCCCTCCTGTCCACCAATTTGTAGGCGTTTCCCTTATCTTTTTCCCAAGGACATTCCCCCCCTTCTCGGCTACCCTTTGCAAACCTTTGTACTTTCTCTATTTTTTTTGGTGCTTTATCGTGCAGGTCCCAAACTCTGATACCCATATGGGGCCGCAAACACGGTCTAATGTTTTGTTCCTTAAAAAGGACAATTTGGCCGGGTTTCCACCCCATTGCCAGTTTATTGATTGTTGTGCCCAACAGCTCGTGTTATACTCCCCCCCAAGATCTTTCCCTTTGGCCCCAGCCTATACTCTTTGTGGTTTCTGTCCCTTCCCCTATCTTCATGACTTTGCATTTGGCGGGTTTTAAATTCGAGAACCCTTTTGTGGACCAGGTGTCCAGTCGTCCGGCTCTTTAAGTCCTCCCGGGCCTCATCAGTTTTAATTCTCCTCTTTAAAAACTTCACGTCATCTGCAAACAGGGACATTCTGAGTCTAACCCTTCCGTCATGTCTTTCAGTATCCCCAAAAATGATGGTCCTAGGACCGCCCCCTGGGGGGGACCCCGCTCGCCCAGTGCCCACGTATCACCATTACCCCATGACCGTTGTTGCCTCCCTTAGGTATTCCTTATCCATTGCAGTGCCCTTCCTTTTATATCACCTCAGCCTAGTTCGCATAATCTCTTGTGGGAACTGTGTCAAAGGCCTTCTTGCAGTCCAAAAGATGAAATCAACCCCCCTCCTTCGTGTTTATTCTTTTTTTTTACAAAAAACCAGAAGGTTTTGACCAGATTTCCCTTTCCGTGAACCCGTCGGTTGGCTTTTATACTCTTTTTTTCCTTTTCCAGGTCCCCCCCACTCCCTCCTATAATCTTCTCCAAAAATTTTGCATACTAACACTAAAGACACAGGTCTATAGTTTAGTGCCTCTTTTCTGTCTCCTTTTTAAAAATGGGAATACATTTGCCGTCTTCATACCTCAGGCAGTTGCCCAGTTTCCAGGGAACGTGTTGAAGATTGTGGTAAGTGGCACACAAAAACATATCTGCTCCCTCTCTAAGGACCCACGGGGAGATGTTTGTCGGTCCCATTGCCTTTGAGGTATCGATGTCCCTTAGAGGTTTCTTCACCTCCTCCTCATCTGTATGTATGTCGTTCAACACTTGTTGGTGTATTCCTTGCTGGTGTCCCCATCTGTGTCTGTCCCCCCAGAGTCCTTCCTGTCTCTACTGTAAATACTTCTTAAATCTCGTGTGAGCTCCTCACATAACTCTTGATCGTTTCTTGTGAGTTCTCCACCTTCTTTCCTCAGCTTATCACCTGGTCCTTGACTGTTGTCTTCCTCCTAATGTGGCTATACAGCAGTTTCGGGTCAGATTTGACTTTCGATGCTATGTCGTTTCTTTACTGTCGCTGGGCCTCCCTCCTTATCTGTGCATATTCGTTTCTGGCTCTTCTACTAATCTCCTTGTTTTCCTGGGTCCTATGCCTCCTGTACCTTTTCCATTCTCTGTTGCACTTAGTTTTTGCCTCCCTACACCTTCGGGTAAACCAAGGACCCTCGTTTTGGTCTTCCTATTATTTCTGTTTCCCTTGGAACAAAACTTTCCTCTGCCTCTTGCACTTTGTTGTGTGTGTGTGTGTTGTGTGTGTGTGTGTTGTGTGTGTGTGTGTGTGTGTGTGTGTAGTGTGTGTGTGTGTGTGTGTTGTGTGTGTGTGGCAATAACATCGCGGTAAACAGGTGCTATCACAGTATACAGAACAACCACTGTGAAAAAATAGTGAAATTCCAAGCATTTTCGTGATTTCTCACATTATCAAGTAACTGTAAAAATAAAAGATCAACAGAAAGGCATATAAAGACGAGATTACACCTCGAGGTCGACTTACAACACCTAACCTTTTTAATGATGATGTGAGTAGGCAGTCAAGGACCTGTCAAACACAGCTTATATTCTGGCCAAGTTTTGAAATTTTACCTTGTCTAACGTATCTTAAATTCTTCCCAAAGTTTATTATTTATAAATGAATCCAATTTTTACTGTCCTAGAGCAATATTGATGTTAATTTGTTAATTTCAAAACTTTTTTTATGAACCTTGATTCTATTTATTTCTCTCGACCATGGACATGCTTGATATAACTTTCTCGGCCTTGTGAAAATTAATTGCAATGTTAAAACCTCTCACATGAATAAAAAAAAGCATTAGAATTTTGTGCACTTCTAACTTATGTTGTAATCTTAGTTTAAAACTTCTCCCAGTTTGGTCTTAATAAACTATCACATGTTTTACAATATGTGGAGAAGAATTTATCAAAATTTTTTTTTTTTTGTCTCAAGATTTTTAAATATAGCTTTAATTTTAAAGTAGAGATTTTATATCAAGAAAGTTTTAATGGTAAGGGAGAGTCAACATATTTTTAGTGGAATAAGGTTGGGTGTCAATTTTTAATTGTAAAATTAATTTCAAGCAATATTGAAAAAATTATCAATTATGAGTTATGTATATTGTAGATCACTAGCTATTTCAAAAATCTTCAAGATTTCTTCATCTATTAACTCTGGGCTGCAAATACGCAAAGCTCTGAGAAACATTGGTGAGAATGTAGAAAATATAACTATCATAACAGTTATTTGTAGGTTTTCTGTAAATTTTAAATTTAAAATCATGGTTCATCTTAATAATTAAAACATATAGAAAAGGCAATGAATCTATTTGTTCGAAATCAATAGTAAAATCTATGGAATGACTTTGACTATTTAACTTAAAAGGGAAATGGTTTATATATATCTTTAAATTTTTATTTCTGGGCATAAGACATAAAACATCATCAGTATATCCGTACCACTTAGCTTTAATGGCATGGATTTTGTTAAGCAGTTTTGTTTCAAAATATTCCAGATACAAATTACTGAGAACAGGTGAGGGAGGATTTCCCATTGCTATACGAAACTCCTCAGTGTAAATCTCGCCATTGAACACAAACTTTGCATCAACAATACAAAGTTCAATAAGCTCAATGATAGTAGGTATTGGCAATGGTAAATCGTAATTAACAAGTTCTTCATATAGGAAACTTAATAAATCATCAACTGGAATATTTGTCAACAAAGAAGTAACATCAAAGTTAACAATATTGCATTCATTTAAATAATTCATGGTGTTTAATTTATCAACAATCTATATTGTTTTTAACATTAAAGTTAGAAATTTTTGCAACAACTGGACTCTACATATCTACTACCCATTTAGATAACTGATAGAAAACTGAACCAACAAATTATCTTATAAATTATCTATCTAGATAGGAACAAATGGAAACAAATGGTTTTTAGGACTTGACGTGCTGTTGGAGTGAAAGCAAGGTAGCATATATGAAGGGATTCAGGAAAACCGGCAGGCCGGACATGATTCCTGGAGATGGGAAGTACAGTGCCTGCACTCTGAAGGAGGGGTGTTAATGTTGCAGTTTTAAAACTGTAGTGTAAGCATGCCTTTGGCAAGACAGTGATGGAGTGAATGATGATGAAAACTTTTCTTTTTCAGGCCACCCTCCTTTGGTGGGAAACGGCCGATGTGATATATATATATAATATATAAATATATATATATATATATATATATATATATATATATATATATATATCTATATAAAAATATATATATATTGTAGTGCCGAATATGTAAAACTGGTCAATTAGCAAGGAAACTCATTTACAATTAAAGTCCCTTTCTGAAAATTTTCTCCTTATACGTTAAAGAATATATTTTTTTGATTAATGTTAAATGTAAAAAACTTTATTTTGCACCAAAGAAACTAGAAAACTTACCGAACCTTATTATAACAAGAACAAATTTATTTAGCCTAACCCAACTAAATATATTTTAGATTTGTTTACAATAATTTAATACTAAACAAACACAGTGAAATATATTTTTTTTCGTTAGGTTCAGAATGATTTGTGTCCGGAAATTATTGCATACAACAAATTTCACTTGTCATATATGCGATATGGCAAGATGACGTTTGCTATTTTAACCAAGATCGCAAGTTCTGACATTCGGCTCGGCACGACATAAATATATAATATATATATATATATATTATATATATATATATATATTATATATATATATATATAAATAAATATATATATATTGTTACGTCAAGTGGACATTTTATAAGGCCTGTTTTGTGCCCATTCAAGCTGTCTAACTGTCCTAAGGACAAATGTCATTTTAATATGGTATTAACCATTAGGAGACCGATCCGACTAAATCCAAATTTTCTTTATTACAAAAGAATTCATATAAAACTTAATACATGATACAAAAGTCTCTCTCGTTATGTTTGTACTACATAAAGATATACTTAATACAGAAAACAGTCGACATACGACTGTTTTCAGTAATAAGTAATTCTTATTGCAAAATGTTTTTGTGTACAAATGTTATACTCAATGACATGAGTCCTTATACAATTCCATTACATGTAGGCACTGATAGTATCAGATGAAACGTATCCGTCTCTCCTTAAAGACAGATTCGTATTAGATACTAGTCGATGAACTTATACATATATTAATTTAAAGCACGATTAATCCTTAAAGCCAGAAGTCTCTCTTAAAGTATAGACAGACCGAAATCTTAGCTAATAACAAGCTAACACTGAGTCAGAGATTGACAGTCTGTGAATAAGTAATATTGTGACAGCGAGAAAATTGTATTAAAGGCTGAACGTCTGAAATCTGCTCAGAAGAGATTTATAAGCTACTTAGTGTGATAGGGGTCGTGAACTACTTTATAGCGAGTGCTGTAACCTACTCTGAGTGAGTGTGGAAACCTACGCCCCTGAGTTTGGTACCCTACTCATAGCGAGTGCTGTGAACCTACTCTGATTGAGTGTGGGAACCTACTGCCTTGAGTGTGGGAAACCTCTCAGAGCGAGTGCTATGAACCTACTCTGAGTGAGTGTGGGGAACCTGCAGCCCTGAGTGTTGGGAACCTACTCCAGCGAGTGCCCATGGGAACCTACCAGAAGTGAGTGTGGAACCTACTGCCCGAGTGGTGGGAACCTACTCAGAGCGAGTTGCTGTGAACCTACTTTGAGTGAGTGTGGGACTTACTGCCCTAGTGTTGGAACCTACCAGAGCGAGTGCCATGACCTACTCTGAGTGAGTGTGGGAAACCTACTGCCCTGACAAGTGGACTGGTAAGCTGTACGTCAAGTTAGACCACATGACTTGGCGGGAGGCAGGCCAGTAACTGAACTAAAAACTGGAGCTCTAATCAGTTGTTTCCCATGAAACTCACATTCTTAATCTTATAAACGCCTAACAAACAAATAATATAACGCCAAACAAACACTATAATATAACGCCCTTAACAAACAATATAATATAACGCTAACAAACAATATAATATAACTCCTAACAAACAATAGAATATAACGCCTAACAAACAATATATATAACGCCAAACAAACAATATAATATAACGCCTAACAAAACAATAATAATATAAACGCCTAACAAACAATAATACGCCCTAACAAACAATATAATATGAACGCCAAACAAACAATAAATATAACGCCTGAACAAACAATATATTGATAACTCCTAACAAACAATATAACAATATTAACACTAACAATATAACATTAACAAATATATATATATATATAATATTTAGATATTATATTATATATATATATATATATATTATCATATCTAATATAAAATATATATGGGTCCCACAATTTTTACTCAAGAGGTGGACCCCATCCTAATATATATATATATAATATAAATATATATAAATATATATATATAAATATATATATAATATATAATATATATATATAAATATATAATATATATAAATTTATATATATATAATATAGGACATATATATATATTGTATAGATATTGCATATATATATATATATAATATATATTATATAATATATATATATATATATATATATATAAATATATAATAAATATATATATGATATAAAAAGTAGGTGGTCAAAAAGCGGCTTAGCGCAGTTTCCTGGAGCAGACTCCTTTTCACTACCTTTATGCAAATGACCTTAACCGTCACCTTCAACCACCTTCACACCCTCAACTCATCTTGCCCCAAGCCCCCCACCCTCCAACCCCCACCCACGCCCCCCACAACGCCTCCCCCACCAACGCCCCCCCCCCTCGCCCCACACGCCTGCCCGACCAGGGGCCCGCCCCTAGCCGACCCTTGCCAACCCTCAACGCCCGCCCGCGCCGGCCCGCCCGAGCCTCGCGCCCGCTCGCGCCCATCGCGCCCGCCCGCGCCTCCCGCCCAGCGCCCTCGCCCGCGCCTTTCTGCAGCGCTTCTGCACGCCCCCCGACTCCCCGAATTTTTTTCCCTGATTTTTTTTTGATTTTTTTGGAATTTTCATTTTCTTGTGGTCTCCATCTCCTCGGATCCAAGTTTTTGTTCCCCCTCCCACATTCAACCCCCCATCCCAAATTTATTTTTTCGAATTTTTTTGAATTTTCATTTCTTATGATCTCCATCTCCTCGGAATCAGTTTTTTGATTTCCCCTCCCTCTGGGTTAAGCATTCAAAGACATGTACTCCCCCTTTCACCCCAAATATTCCTGCACTACAGTTCCTCGGATCAAGTTTTTGGATTTTCCCCTCTGGGGGTAAGCCATTCAAAATGGACTCCCACTTTCACCCCAAATATTCTCCTCAATCCTCCTTGGAATCATGTTTTTTGGATTCTCCCCTCTGGGGGTAAGCTTTCAAATGAACTCCTCCTATGGGGCATGGTACTTCTCTTACTACAGGTCCTAAACAAGTTGTGACGTCACCCCGACCTGTGTTATACTCAGCGGTCAGTGACGTCCACGTGATGACCTCACACATACAGGCTGAATCTTGTCGACTTTCAACCATGTCAATGACGTCCCACGTGATGACCTCACACATACAGGCTGAATCTTGTCGACTTCCCCCCCTATGTCAGTGACGTCAACGACGTTGATGACCCGCACACATACAGCTGAATCGTGTCGACATCCCCACTATGTCAAGTGACCGTCACGTGATGACTCGCACCATACAGGCTGAATCTTGTCGACTTTCCACCCTATGTCAGTGCGTCACGAGATGACGCACACACAGTCTGAATCTTGTCGAGCAGACAATAACTTAAAATGCAGGATAACACTATTTACATATACAACCAATACTTTTATATACATCCAACAAAAAAATTAATTAAGTAAAGATGACAATTCATTGACTACAATCAACATATTTTCTCTTGAAGAAATCTATGCATTTTTGTTCCTGATCTTTCTTCGGTGTCACCATCTACAGTATACACATTCCATATACAACATAGGGAAAACATTTTCACATTTCAGGATAACACTAATACACAATATTTTCATTATTTATTTATTATACAATCCATTAAATTTCATATACATTTCTGGTAATACAAAAAAAATACATATTCATTGAAAAAAGGTACAATTCATTGATAAAATCAACGTAGAGTAATTTGTCTTCTCTTGAAGAAATTCTGAATTCTGTGCATTTTTGTCCTGGTATCTTTTCTTCATCGTCATCCTGATATATATAAACTTCTGGGGAGGATGTGAATGGTGGGGAAGCCGGTGGATAATATATGGGGGAAGACGGGGAATCCTCATCAATACATGAACTAGATTGGGAATTTGTCTGAAATATTACCATCCACTCCATAACACATTTTATCACTATAACAACTACTGTGCACCTTTCTCCCTCTCATATAATCTCTCATTCATATTATTATTAGTGCTACACGTAGCGGAGCGGCACCCACATGAGACTGGGAGAAGGAGCTATCTCGGCGTGGGTAGGAAGTTACAATACCTGGATAAATGCGTTAACATCAACCAGTGAGTAGGAGGCATATTCTCACATCCACATAAGGGTTGGGGAGAAGACGCGATGGTTAGGAGGGTGGCAGCAGAGCAGCAGCAATCTCCATAACGGGTGGGTAAGGAGGTGGGGGGTGGATCTCGCTTCCTAACAAACCCATCCAACACGCAAATCAATTGCTCCTTTCGGATTTGATTTGCGCGCAAATAAGTTCCAACATCCGCATTATAATCACATCTGTCAAGAACAAAAAAAAATTCCCGATTAGAAGAATAAGGTGTACCCTTTATTAATTGCATTAACGTATAAAAGTTTTACTGGTTAATACATACACTTCTAAAATCATTAATTTGTAAAAGAAAAAGATTTTTTTTTCCACACTATTACAACAAGATTCACTTAATTAATGACAAAAATCACTTACCATTTTACTGCAGGAAGATGAGGTAGATTTAATGCCAACATACACAGGGAACTGTCTTCCCTCCTCCCAGCTTACACTTCCCAACGGGATACTATTTGGATTCATCCTTGACCCTACTTGTTCTTGAATTACAGTAGATCCTAACAGATCTACTTCTCTTTAGATGTTTGCCGGTACTTCCGGGCCCGGGTCTTCTCCTCAGCTGGTGACCCGGCGGTGCCCCCGGGGCGGGGTGTCGTCGTCTTCTTCATTCTTCTATCTTCTCTCTTGGCCCTCCGGTTGGAGGTAACTTCTCTTCTATCCATGCATGGACTCCCCAAGTGAGGATTGTCTTCTTGCTTGGATCTTCGATGTCACAATTGGTCAAGGCAGAAACCCATGGTCGATTGGGAGCCACACCCCAAGCTCTATCAGGCAGTCAAAGTGCTGGGGGAACTTGTCTTGACGGTGGTGCATAAGCGTGAATCCTCTTCAACAAGCTTGAGTAAACCTGTTCCACAGTGCACAGGGTCGATTCACCAATGTTGAAGGCAGATAGATATTTGCTTGCAAATTCTTGTTTATGAGAGGATTCACAGTGTCCTTTGTCCTGCCCACGTTCTGTTGAGTTTTTGTATTGGGTTCCTTTCTCTGTGGTTGTGTGTGCAGTGATCCACCACTCTGCCCTTGTTTCTGTGCCGTGGGGGATTGACAGCGCCTGGAGCTGCAGCTCTTGGTTCTTGAGTTTGGATTCCTTGGCCCTTGACTCCTTTGGGTGTGGGAGTAACGAGGGAGCGGTGTGGGGAGTTGCAGGCCCTTGCTTCTTGCGTTTTAGCTTCTTGGTGGCGGTTGAGTTGTTCGAGGCAAGGCCCTCTGCTTGGCCAGTTGGTGGTGGTGTGGAGGCAGGAGGTGGTGGAGCTTTCATTGGTGAATCACCGCCTGTATCAGAGTCTCCGACTGGTCCATCTCCATGTCAGGTGGAGGTTGTGACGAGTGGTGGCAGCACATTTAACCTGGGCAATATTTTGCAGTGGTTTGTAGGATCTCAGTGGAAGGTGGAGATGCAAGGGAATGTGAGTCAGGCATGTTGTTGAGTTTGAATACTTCGTTGATGGTGGAGTGTTGAATTGAGGCCAGGCTCAGCTGCCATTCTGCACATGATCATACATATGCAAACATAGATCTTGGTGGGATCTGCAGCAGTGCTGTTGAGGAAGTATGTAGGAGCAGCTTGCGTGGCTTGTAGGATCTTGGTAGTGTCCTGCTTGAATCTTGGCAATACAGAATAGTGGATGCTTGTGGTTTGGGCTTCTGTTAGCTGGTTGTTTTCTTGATATGTCCCTTCTGATAGGGCACCTGGCAGCAAGAGTAAATGATGGTCATCCTTGCAGTTTCAAGCATTGCGGTGGGAAGCAGTAGTGCAATGTCTTGAAGTCGTGGCCTCAAGGCCACAGGTGGAGCAGTACTTCTTGTCTTTGTCAGGCAGTTTTTGGTGTGAATGCCTGGTATGAGTAACAGTTTATAGCACTGTGTGGATTTGTTTGTGATTTTTACTGCTTCAATGAAGCTGGTTGATATGAAGTAGGTATAGCCAGCCCTCAGCGAGGGCTCTGGCTTGCCATGTTGACGTCCTGAAGGTGACCTTCAGCATGGAGGAGGCGTTGGGTATCTTGGTAAGAAATTGCCACCTTGGACCAGGAATTCTGTGCTTCAATGGACAACTTGATCTCTTTCAGTAGTATTGTGTAGTGATGAGTCTGTCGAGTCTCCTGAGAAACAGTTCTTCTGTGCCCTCAGTGCTGGGGAATTCAAAACAAGAATCCATGATCTTGTAGCGTGGGACAGCAGTATGGTGAGTAGTTTCTCGGCTTTCTGGTGTCGTCAGTATACAGATGACAATGAATGCTTCTTTGAAGTGACAGAATCACATTGCACTTAAACATGCAGTCTGCCACTAACGACCGATCAATGCAGCTTTAGTTGTGAGTCGTTGATTGTTCCACTCGCCTGCTGAATCTTTACTCCATTAGAGTAAAACATCGTGGTGGGTAGCAGTGTTCCCCTCCCCAACTGGGACGTAGGGGATGTCTTAAAATATTCTCAAGTGCTCGCGGATAGAGGCTGCGTTGATTGGTCACGCGGTGATCCAAATCGCAGAGGCGCTCAGGCGCGGCAAGCTCGCCACCGGTGCTACACGCACGTACGCACCGTCGGCCTCGCTGCTACTCAAACTTCCACGTCTGCTGCTGCTGCAGCAATCTCTCTCGCTCTCGGCGCGGGTCACTCGAACACTGAGTAATCCACACTGAAACACTGATCGCAACCATCCCGCATGCGTGCCTGGGTCCGCGCGTGACCTGATCTGACCTGGCTGAGGTCATACCTGCTCTCTCTCTCCTATGATCCTAACATATATATATATATATATATAGAATATATATATAGTATATATATATATAGTATATAAATATTATCTCTCAGGTAAGACCCTTACGGGTGAAAGGGGGAGAGGTGGACAGTGGAAGAATATGGTGAGAGGATGTTTTAAGTTGTAGGAAAAGAGCCATGGCTTAACCCATCTGCGTAGCATTATGGGCTTGGTTGAGGGTCTGGTTCTGGGCTTAGGTTGAGCATCGGCATGGTGCAGCGAGGACTGGAACTTGGTCCGGCAATGGTCCAGTCAGGATGGAGAGGCAAAGGCGCAATTGTTGCGGCGCCCACTCCACAGCAGGTCATTCTGTTGTCTGCCTCTAGGTATGCAAGTGGCGGGGGAGAGGAAGGCCTGAGGTTTAGCGGGAAAAGAAAAAAGACGTCGTTAAAGGACCACACCTGGCAGAGGTGCAATGAAAGAGTTTAGAGGGAAAATTATGTGTAAAAGAGGTAGTGGTCAGGGTTGTAGAGAGATTGTAAAAGGTTTAGAGTGTTTTCAGGTCGCCTGATTTATTCGTCTAGAAGGTTGTCCCGGTGTCATGGTGATTTTTCGAGTCTGGTCAATTTGTCTGTCACTGAGTTTCTTCAGAATACGTTCAATGCCGGAGTGCCAGTCCTGATGTGGGGAGACTCCGCTGGTGGCAAAGTCGTCCCACCTCACTCCTAGCACACCCACCGCAGAGCACGATTCTGGATTTGTTGTACTTTAAGGATGTTCGTTTTGGCCAGCGAGTGACAAGGCCGAGAGTGTATAAGAAGAAGGGACGGTATGAGAAGCCTAATATATGAGTTTGGTGAGTGGGTTTTGGCGCCCTGAGCTTGTACAGTCGCCCTAGGGCAGAACTGTGGCCAAGGTTCATTTTAACATTTATGTTTGGTGTGTAGTCTGAGTCTGGCGTCTAGGTTTACACCTAAGACTGTGGTGCTGTGAGTTCTGGGATGGGTGTTCGTGTGGTAGTGGTTCTGAGGAGACAGGTAGGGTGCCGTCCCTTTGGAAGAAGTAGGTGATTTTTTTGGATTTGGCGGCATTTGTTTTGATTTCTGCCATAGATCTCCCATTCACTAACCTGTCCACTCACGTTGAGTTCTGATGAGAGGTATACTGTTGCGATTCGTGTGTGGTGAGTTGTAGTGATGTCGGTCAGCGAATGCCAGTGAGAGTGTGTTGTGGTGAGCAGGGTCGGGGATGTCAATTTATGTAAAGGATGTACAAGGTGGGGAGAGACAGGCCTATGGGGGTAGGGGACGTACCAGCGTGCAGGGTAATTGAACAGAGAGACAGTCTCCTGAATTTTATTCTCGATCAAGCGGCCATCAAGAATTTTGCTGAGTAACTTTTTGACATCAGGGTGTGAAGGTCAAAATGATAACACAAACTTGACTTCAGCCCCGAGTGCCGACCGTGTCGAAGGCTTTCTCCCACGTCCCTTACAACAAGGGCCGTTGCACAGCCTTGGGCCTTCATTTATTTCGAATTATAATTCAGGATAATGTATGAGAAGCTGCCTGGCGTATAGCGGTGTTGGCGGGAAGCCAAAAAAATGTCGGTCAGTTAGTAGGTGGTTAGGTCTCTAGGGCGACCATAGGTCTGTGTATTTATAAGTCTTTCAAATGTCTTCCCAAGGGTCTCAGTAGACCTGATGGTATCTGTAGTTTCTTGGGGTCAGTCGGTGTCTTTGCCAGGTTTGGGATGAGTGTGGCTATGGCAGATTTAATGAAGAGGGGAAGTATCGCGAGGCGAGGCAGGCATTGTAGAGGTCTGTGAGTGCTGAGATGACAAGTCCGGAGTGTCGAAGTATGTGTGGGATAGTCCTGAACTGCTCCTGGGGCTTTTGGGCGGAAAGCTTCAGATTAAGGCTTTGACTGAAGGGTGGGAGAAAGGGTGTTTAGAAATGTGGTGGAGGTGAGGAGAGGAAGAGTTGTATAGTAGGGTCAGAGGTTGTGTCATAGGTGTCCTTGTGTGATATCCAGTGTTTCTAAGGCATGAGTGTGTTTGTTGTGCTCAGGGTCATGGTGCGGGGTGGTGGTGGAAGATGTTATCCCATATGTCCTGAAGGCTCGAGCTCTTGTGTAGGTTCTGTGATGTTTATGTTTGTTTGTGTGTGATTGCTGGAAATGTGTTGTCTTTGGGACTCCATTGACTTCCTCCGGATGAAAGGTCCATAACTCCCCCTGGGGTCCTTTTATGCGGTTTTGTTCAGCAGCCTGTACGAGGGCCGCCAGTGTTTGGCGTGTTCCACATCCCGGCTGCGGATGAATAGTTGTTCCGCCGGAAATGAGGTCTTCTGCTTGACAAAGGCAAATCTGTTGGGGTTTGAGGCAAAACGGTGTCTGTATAGAGGAAGGCGTTTGTTCTTCACAAAAGGGGCGGAAGGAGTATCTGACAGTGTGACATTTCTTTGGTATAGAGTGATCAGCAGCTTGTGTTAATAGATCCTGATGAGACAATCTGAGTGACGATGTCCTTAGGTGGGTCTGTATGTCAAAGATATACATTAGATTGGTGTTGTTTGAGGTGTTGTTGTGTGAAGAGGAGTCCCAGTTGGCTCTGGAGAATTAGTGGACTTGGTCCTGGAAGGAAATGAGGATAGGGTTAGAGAGGAAATATGGAGGTGATGGGGATGTGGACTGAGCCTGAAAGGGGGCCCTGTGTGATTGTATGGTGAAGGTAGAGGCTGGCTCTATTTTGTATGATAATGGCAGGCTTGCCCCTGGCCACGTGGGCCGAAGTAAGTGTTTGAAGTGTGGGCCCAAGAATTATCAGTGTGTTTAAGTGTGATAAGTCCGTATGCACTTGGTTTTTTCCCCATGATGTTGTTGTTTGTGTCGTGAAAGTCTTTGTGTGTTTGGGCATATGCGATCAGCAAGAAGATAGACAGGAATTTGAGTATTAAAAGAAGGGAGAGATCAGGAAATGTTTGATGTGTTGGAGTTGGGTCTGCAAATTTGGTAAAGATGAAATATGCCCGTGAAGAGTGAAGACTTTGACACCATGCTTGTTGAGGACAGGTGAAAGGTAGGTTTAGGAAGTCATGTCCGGATAGTGCTGTTTACCATGATGTGCAGTGCCATTGTAGGGTTCAGTCTCTAGCTTGGCGGTTGTGTAACCCCAGTGTCGGATTCGCGGGTGTTCCCCTTTGCACACAGTGCTGTTGATGACAGCACGTCAAGGGCGCACAGTCCTCAATGAATATCGGCCAGGATTGTTGCTGAGTGCATGTTGTAGCTTACGTAGTTAATTGTGTACCTTAATGCCAAGTTGTATATTGTTTGTGTGTGCAGTGTAGTGAGGTCTAAGCTAGTTCATGCTTTAGGTCCCATCCTGGTTAGCCCATCTGCAGTAGTTTCTTCTGTTTTGTGGTATGTTTTCTGTTTTGCCTGTCTACTGGTGGACTCTGCAGACGGAGGCGTGAGGGCTTGTGGTTTGATTTTTTCTGTTTTCACGTTCTGTATTGTGTCGTGTGAGTGGTGTTGTTTATGCCACTGTTCTAGTTTCTGGGTGGGATAGCGGAGTTTGTGAGGAGGATAGGAAAGGTTTTGACCCCAAATTAAATTCATGTGTCCCAACGGGGAATGCGGGAGAAGAGTTGAGTCAAGGAAGGTGTGGTAGGTGTGGAAGATTCATTAATCACTGATGTACAAGATGGAGAAAGGTGTGATAGGCTCAGCAGATGTGGGTTTCAGGGGAGGGGGGGGCAGGGTGGGGGTTGCTGAGGTTGATTGGGCAGGGAACACGTGGGCATGGAGGGACGGCTGGTGTTGCATCCTGGCATAGAGGGAGGGAAGGTGAGGTTCAGATGCAGGCTAGAGGCAGCTCGGAGAATGGCTGGAGCACACGTCATTACGTTGTCAGGGCGAGGGGGGGGTTAAGGAGAAGTCGGGGGGTAAATTGATTGCATGTTAGCCATTGCGTGAGAGGCCATTTAAAAGTTTGGGAGTTAGCTTCATAATATTTAAGGAATCAGGACAGAGAGATGTACAAATGTGGAGATCCATGTTTTTTTGTTGAAATTGGTGTCTGTGTATGGGAGTAATGGCAGGTGGCAGTTTCCTCCTGATGGTGCAAGCATAGGTTGGGAGGTGGTGACATTGAGGGGGGGGACCTGAAGGGGTGGTGTGGGGAGGGTGAGGGTGGCTTGTGGTAGAGAATGAAATTTGACAGAGGTAAGGGTAGTTGTGGGTTGGGGTAGAGAATGGATCAGGCGTGTTATTTTGCAGCATTGTCGGCACGAATGCTGAAAGTGTAGTCTTTTTTTTCGTTTTTGGGCATTGAATGATGTGGCGAGGGGTGGAGGTTGTTGGCAGTGGGGCATTTTAAAGGGATGGAGCATTTAATCCTGTAGTGGGTCAGGGGAAGACATTAGAGCAGCATAATTTGTTTCTTAGAGCAGTTATTTTTTGTCCGTGACCGTATTCATAGCATTTTTTAAGGCATTGTATAATAGAAATGAGTAGTTTTGTGGAGTGAAGAGGGCAGTGTTAAGGTAATTAGGTACCAACTGGCACGGTGATGCCATAGTTGCAAGAGATGTGAAGCTTCCTCGTGAGTGGAGCAGCGAATTTTGAGTGGTTAGAGTTTTGGTGTTCTGTTAAATGTCCTCAACAGTTTTAAGTCATTGTTGATTGGCAATGTCCTGTATTAAGTCCAGTCCCTGTCTTGTTGGTTATGCAGTCCAAGTATAGCGAGTTCAACATGTTTTGCCAACAACTGTGCTCCGGCACGGTGCTCAGGTGTCTTCATTGATGGTTAAACCTGCATCTGTAGGTTAAGATCCTGATTAGGTTTAGAGCAGAAAGTTTTGTAGTGATAAGGATCAAGACGAACCTTGAAGCCAGAGTTAGTCAGGTAGTACACTGATATAGGGCATTGGGAGATGGTTTGGAGAATGCTGGGGCAGTCCAATGGTGGCTTTATACAGTTTGGAATAGCTTAAGAGAAGGGAAACATATCGCATTTTTGTGGGAGTTCTAGACATAGTCGGTAACAGGGCGACAACAAAGAAAATGCTATCTAGAATAAGGCTTAGTGGCAGCGTCAAAAAACATAATAAATGGCCTGTTCCTACGATGGAAACTCATCAGGGCAAGTACGTTAGTGACACACGTACTTGCCAGGCAATTACCTTAGTTTTTTCTGCAGAGACTGTCAATGGAGGCGTCAACAAAGCACTGAAATTATAGGAGAACTGTCGCTGTTGGAGCAATCTGTAAATGCCCGATGGCGGCGAGTGATGCTGCCCAAAATTATGTCCCGATCACGTGAACACCTCAGGCTCAGGTGTGGTTGTCTTCGATCATCCAATGAGGAATGCCAGAGGGAGACTCCCACCTCTTGGTGAAGGTTGCAGCGACGCACAAATCCTTGTTGGTGGATTTGAGAGACGTATGGTACAGCGAATCTTGAGTTCAGCATTCAGTAGTGCTTAGGGAGACAAGCCTGCCTCTAAGGGAAGGCAGCCAACGACGCACAGAATCCAGATGTTGAGGCGAAGATGAAGGTCCAGGTAACCACACAAATGTTGACAGCCACTAGGAGTGCAAAGAGGGAGACTCCCAACCTCTTGGCAGGTTGCCAGTCGACGCACAAATCCTGTTGGTGAATGAAGACGATGTACAGCAAATCTTGAGTTCAGCACAGGAGTGCTGAGGAACAGCCTCCCTAAGGAAGTCAGTCCAACGACGCACAGAATCCTGCTTGTTGAAGGCGAGATGAATGTCCAGGTACCACACATTTGTAAACATGCCTCTCCCAAAACACGGGTATCGCAAGGCACTGAGGTGAGAGAAGCAGCTTTGTCTGCACAGGCGCGAGCTACACGCGAATGTGATCCGCTAACAGTGGTCCCTCCACGGTCATTTATTTTACCAGCGTTGTGACCTTATGCTTCCGCCTCTAAACGCCTCAGGCTCTACACACGCTACACACGTACGATAATTCCTACTAAATATTTTACCACATATTTTCATAATTCCAAGTTGAATTATTAGCAAATCCACTTGAACATGAGGGTATATTGAATGCACATGTGCATCTTTCAATATAAATATTGATCATTCTTTAATTTATTTTCCTACAAAATCTTAAACAAATATGGTATATTTTCTTTACGCAAATAATTTGTTAACTATACACAAAATATATAGCATAAAGACTCACAACAATGAATTTTCATGTTGAATCCTCTGATTAATATACCGTACCTGAAATTTTCTCTGTATAAATTTTTCTCCTAAATATTTGTATAATGTTTTTTTAAATCCAACCCGAAACTATCTAAAATATGAATAATATGCGTGTTTTTTCACACTATATATTAATCCAATGAGCCATATGTTCATCTTGATCTTTCAATATATTATGAGTGAAAATTACCGGCTTATCGTTTAACCTCATAATAACCTTCATTTATATATTTTGCGGCAGAACATCCCAATACGAACGAGGCGTATCCTTCCGTATGATGTTTCAAGTCAATATTTTATTTCTTTCACAATTCAGACTATACTCGCGTATGCACTATCACTGTTCTATTTTCATTTATAATTAAAAATCGCATTAGTTTTCACCAAACTCAACAAATTCTATTCTCTCTTTCGGTTTACCTAAATGTCAAATCTATTCTCAATAACCATTCATCTCGACCGATATAGCAAGTCTTAACCGGTTCACTTCTCAGGTCAACACTATATAGTTCTGCCTTGGAGAAAAACTCTTTATATGTAATCAGATAACAGTCGCCAAACCCAGAGATTTCATGGTAGCGTAATATAAACCTACTCGCATGTGTAGGGAACTACAGTCAATATTTAAGAATCATTTCTGAATAAATTGTAACCCCGAAATGATTCAAATCATCATGTTGAAAATATAAATGGATTAAATTATATCCTCCATCATATGTACGTCATATCAACTATTATAATAAATATCTTTATCGGGTATGACTTGTCCCCAAAGGATTATCTCGATCAGTATGTGTTTGCTTAGCTGTCAGAATATAGGACGTAAATAATGTCTTCTTGAACAGATTTTCACACACCCCAGCGGGTTTGGCCCTCATGCTTGAATTCATGCAATTAATGCATTAGTATACGATTAACTTTATCGATCCAGAGATTTAATGGAATTAATATTACATTTATATATGTTTTTTCCCGCTTAATGGAGTCCATAATTGCCCATGTGCGGTGAAGAATTCCAAGTCTCAATCGACATTCGACACTATCCAAGGATATATTCGTGAAAACACTCACATCCAGCATCAAAGGGATACAAGTACTCACTTCTTTCGATAATTTAACCTTCGGTCTTTCTTAATAGCATCGAAATCAGCAATTGAATTAAGACACATGTGCAACATCGGGTATCTTTATAGTAACGTTTCGCCATCCGTGGCTTTATCTATACAAAATCTAGGACATAACTTGAAGAACGATAGACTAATGACAGAAGTATGAGGTAATCCTTCCCCTCAACCTAGGAGTAGGTTGCGAGGAGCACCATAGTCGGAGATTCTGAAGCAGAAGAAAGGACCTCGCTTATTATAGTAAACCTCAGTTATTGTATACCATCCTTACATCACGTTTCAGACCACTGCAACATCATGGAATCATGATTCTGAGGACATGTACCTAACCTTCACGGCTACGACAACTACTCTACACAACTCACCCATCTCTTTGGAAGGCCTAACTCCACAGGGGAATCCCGCCTACAGTACTATGCACTCCGTAATATGCTACACGCTGAGGTTACTATATAAGCGCCCAGGCTCCCTTCTCTGCTTCAGAATCTCCAGACTATGTGCTCTTCGCACCTACTGCCAGGTTGAGGGCTGATTACCTCCATCTTCTGTACATCGTTCTACTGTCTTCAAGTTATGTCCTACATTTGTCATTGAGAAAGCCACTGGATGCGAAACGTCTACAATAAAGATACCCTGATGTTTCACATATGTCTTAATTTCATCTTGTCGGTATTAAATACCATTCTTACACAAATCAAGCAGTTGTAATAGTACCCTTGTATGTCCCTTATAACGAAAGAATGCAATTCTCCCAATGTATCTAATTTTGATGGGGATAAATGCATAAGCAGTTTTAATATAACGCGCATAGAATAAAATAAAAATGGACATTCGATTCTATAAGTTGTACATTGAGATAACTAACGACACACAGATTGAATATTGTCTGACTTATAGAATTCACATATCGCCTTAATCTCCGTTCTCCCAGTGCACTCCCATCCTCCTTTGTTATATTTAGTTCATTTCCAAGCCAACTCGTTAAATCTAAACAATGTCCTCTTGAACTTTGTAGTCTAAATTCCCCCCCCCGAGAAATTTATCAGACCCATGATTTTAATGATAATCTTCACATGTGCGTCTAGCTCTATTGAGAATCAATAATGGCGTGTCTCTGTAATTTTGGGAATCCATCAGTTATGGCATGAGAATAACTGGGAACGGGGCGTTGATGCCCCCCTGGTGTACGTATAGAGCACCAGCCGACATACTGAACAATAAGAAAGTTAACAATAATCTAAAATTAATTAAATATTCCACTTTCTTTTTATTATAAAATTTCAATCGTTTCAAACTCAATCTTTCTTCATCCCTCCGGATAATAACTTTCTGACCGACACCCTTCAATGTTTTTCTACACCTCTATTTCTCGCAGAATTTTTCAACTGCAATAACCATTATTAACATCGATCACCACATTTGTCCGTATTGTAATACACCGGAGCAAAGGTATTCAATAAAGAATGGTAATGCCTTCTGGCCATCCCACCGAGAAAAGACAAATAATCCTCGCCCCTCCCTCTAGCTTTATATACTATCAATATCATCATAAACCTCCCCCTTTCACACTCTAGTATCAAAGAGTTTCAGAATGATTCCCACTGACGCGGGGAAAACACGTTCTCAACTTGACGGTTTCGTTCATTTGTGAATCACATGGCTCCTTGATCATACGACTCTCGTTGTACAGTAAAAGTCATAAAGTGTAATTACACATACAGTAGAACACTTATCATTATATGAATTAACCTACCCTTTCTGATCAGCGAGCTTAATAACTCACTTGATCAATTAACTTATTATTAAGCGTTGTACCATTGTGGGATCAATAATTCTATCTTACTGTATTAATATCCACTACTCCCAAAAGAGATAACCAAACTGATCGCCAAAATTAATGGATCAATCAAATCAATTAATATATTAACATATAAATAATAACCTGATTCAGAAACGGGTGGGTTTAACCGCCTTCACAGACCAGTCTCGTTAAAAATAATCTCTTTTTTATTGGTAAAGAAACAGACAAAATTTCATTACCTGAGAACCCTAACCTATCGCTTCCTTTCTTTATCAAAATTCCAACCCCACATAACAACTAGTAATATCACAAGGTAGTATAATTTTTTTCTCAAGTTAATAACCCACTCTGTTTATTCCTGGATGATAGTATGAACACAATTGAGTTTTTAGGGGATGAAAATACCCGTTATCTTTTTAACTGCTATAGCAGATTTTCATTAATATCCTCATTTATTTCCTCCTAAAATCCTTGTTAATATCACCCCAATAATTTTGCTCAATATCAATTTTAGCCATATAGATTCTTTACTGTAGATTTTCCATATGTAATACATATCTTCAATTTCTTTTGTGGTATATAATGTGTCTTGGGGTAAATTAATATTTTTCAGAGCAACCTCATAATCAATTTTATTATCTAATATAATGGGGTCATATAATTTATAAAATGAAAGCCGAAGGTGTATAGGTGGGAAATAAATCTAGTCTTGAATCACTACAGACGTTAAGAAGACGTTCAAGCCAGCTCCACACGCTTATAACACACACAGAGTAAAAACAAATCATCACAGAGTTTATATACACACCTAATTATGAAAACACGATGTTTCTCCCTGCACCGCCTCCTTTATGTAATAATTGTTTTCTCACTTTTGTATTCCTCACAAAATCAAAAATGTACCCTATAAATTGAATAAATGCTTTATTTCTGATAAGTAATCAGAATCGATTCTTCTCGCCTGTATTTCACATTGTTTTTCTGATAAAACAATTTAAATATTTCAAAATTATTTCGTCAGTAATTGGGGGTAAGAAGGTCACCATATCTCATCCCAACCCACCAAAGGATTTCTTTGTCAATAAAAACCACCATTGATTTTACAATATTCTATATTTCTCGCACTCACTCTAATGTGCATGAATCTTGACAATCTGGGGTTTTCTGAGGTTTCACCGGGTGACGAGCAGTGGTGGACTTTCCTGACCGGATTGAGCTTAATCTTGCGTTTAACACCACCTTCAAGCAACTAGGGAGCCAGAGTGTAGTAGGTTTGTGTTGGAGTGGTAGATTGGTTTGCTCTGGCTCCTACGTCGTGATGGTGTCGTCATTGTTAAAACATCTCTAGTGATATGCGGATGAATAAGGAAGATGTTTTAGGGTTGTTGTGGATGAGAAAGATAATATGTTAGCATAGTGGTGAGAAATGTAAATGTGGTATGAATATTTGTTGAGAAAAAAATGTTAAAAACATTTTTATTTTTTGATTATAACAAATTTGGTGGTAAATTGTATTAATATTTTTAGTTGATGATAGTTTAACATGATCTTAGTAAAGTGAATTGTGTATTAGTTTGGAGGTGTGTGACTTATTTTCTGTAATGTCTCAATCATGGTAAAATTTTTTTTGTGCTTATGGTCTTAATATTTTTATTGTTATTCTGTCCAGTATAGGTTTTTTGGTGTATGTATTATTATGATGTGTACTGTCTTAGTTTGAGGTGAATGTCTTAGATTTGGTGTTATGTCTTCATGTCTTAGAATTTGTGATTAAATGTATAAGTTGTGTGTGTGGTGTGTTTATTTTTTATTTTTTTTTTTTTTTTTTTTTTTTTTTTTTTTTTTTTTTTTTTTTTTTTTCTTGGTGAATGGTGATATGTTATAGTGCACATGTAATGTTATAGAGTTTGGTGGAAGTGGTCGTGGCATTTTTTGTGTATGACTTAATTTTTGTGCGCATGTTTTAAAAAATAAGTGTTTTCAGTGATCATAGTAGTTTTGAGATGCATGATCTTAGATTTTTGGTGATCTTGGTGATGAGGGTTGATAGAAGATGGTAAACATGATATGGAATTGGTGATCGTGATTTTTGTGTGAATGATTATAAAAATGAGCGTTTTCTGTGATATTAGTGGTGGGGTCATAAAATCTGGTAATCGTCTTGGTTATAGTGTTCTTAGATAATGTGGGTACAACAGGTTGAAACAAGGTGGGTTGGGTGTGATGTGACCACCAAGTAAACAGGATGGGAGTATGACGTCAGAGGTGGTGACCTCGCCGGTCCTGTGAGGTGTGACATCGTGTGTTGGTGGTAGTGAGGTGAGTGCGCTTAGAAATTGACAAATATGATTTTTTTGTGTGAATGTTTATAAGAAATGAGTGTTTTCTGTGGTATTAGTGGTTTTTGAGGTCAGTGAATATGGGCGTTTGTTGATGGTGGTTGTCTTAGATTTATGTGTGTACAAGATATGTTTTCAGTTGATGGTGATCATGTACTAGGTGTTTGTGTATTAGGTTTGTGTTCATGCATTTTTTTTATGCGCCCATGGGGAGGGAGTTCTTGGTTATAGTGCTTTGAGGGGATTTCTATAAAATGGGTGTTAGATGGTGATGTTAAACTTAGTTTCTGGTGATTTTGACGGTGTTTTGGTAGTATTCAGTGGTGATTTGGTAGTAATCAGTAGTGTTTTGGAGTATTCGGAGGTGTTTTTGAAGGTGTTCAAATGACGTGCAGAGTATTTTTTGAAGATGTTCAGTGGTGTTTTGGTGTTGTTCAGAGTTGTGTTAGTTATGGTAATGAGGGAGGAGTTTGGTGGATGAGATGTAATTTCGGTTAATGAAATGTGTAAGTGTGAATGAGAATGTAAATTGGTGGGTGAGTTAGAGAAGACAAAATGTTACGTGATCTTAGTAAAAGTATAGATAGTTTTAGTGATCTTCGTTATGATGATGTTTTAAGAGAATGTGTACAAAAAAATGTGTGATCTTTGTGGTGGGGTTATAGAATTTGGTAAACGTCTTGACTGTGGTGATCTTAGATACTGGAGATATAACAGGTTGAAACAAGTAGCTTCCTCTCAATAAGTTAAATGAAGTAAAAGTGGGGTGTGGCGTCGTCAAGTAAACACAGGATGGAGCGTGGTGTCATGGGAGGTATCCCAATCTGTGCTGGTATGTGTTGGTGGTAGTGAGAGGAGTGTATTAGATATTGTATGGAGTTGGTGATTGTGATTTTTTGTGCGAATGTTTATAAAAATGAGTGGTCATTGATGATAGTTTTTTTTTGTGTGTGGTGTTGTTTGGAAATGTTCAAAGGTGTTTTTTGTGAGTATTCAAATGATTTATGAGAATTTTTTTTTGCGCTCATGTTATATAATAGTCAGAGGTGAGTGGGATCGTCTTGGTTATAGTGATTTGAGGGGATTTCTATAAAATGGGTGTTAGTTGGTGTGTGATCTTAGTTTCTGGTGATTTTTAGTAGTTGTTTGGGCAGTATTCGTGCTGTTTTAGGTAGTATTCAGTGGTGTTTTGGGAGTATTCAAAGGAGTTTTGATGTTATTTGAATGGTGTTTTTGAATGTTTTCAAATGAGTGGTCATTATGAAGGTGGTTCCTGTTTTTTTTTGGTGTGTACATGTTATGTTTCAGTTGGTGGTTGAACCTGCGTAAGTGTTCGGTGTTGTTTGGAATGTTCAAAGGTTGTAGACCCACCACGTCCTCCATCCACCTCTAGATGTTGGAGAAGGGACTTCCTCCTCCACCGGAGTGTGACACCAAAAAAAAAAAACGTTCATCCTCCACCCCCCCCCCATCTGTTCACACCTCCTTCTCCACCTTCCTCACTCCATGAGTAGTCCCATTCTTCACGCCGCTCCACACCATCACCGCCTGCTGTGTCCTCCACCGGGACTGACAGCCCCCGGGTTCAACTCTACGTGACACAATGTGCCGCTATATGGTCTAAAGAGCCACAAAACGACACCTTTCTGCCTTTGGCCCCACATACACACATAATACCTGGTTATTCTGGTGCCTGGCAAACATACAAACAAGGAATAGCGTCTAAAGTATCTTGATATTGTATGACCCTTCCGGGAGGCACACAAATGGTCCAGCCCGCCAAACCCCACCTCTGGCTTCCTGAATGAACACCATACTTGCGAAAAACTTTCCTGTATACCAACTGCGTTGCTCGAAGGGTACTTTCCTCACTCGTAACCCACGTGTAGATGGTAGATAAGCTCATGCAAGCACACATCCATCGTCGAGTTGATACACATTCGCCGTTTCCTGAAACTCCTCCACCACACTGCTTATAGCTATTCCTCCAGAACTTTACAAATACTCGTTTCATCCCATTAAGAGGCACACACCATACAGTTTCCTCATTAGGGATACCATATAAATCCCTAATAAATTGCAGTAGAACGACGTTCATAGTAGCAGGGCTCAGAGAACCCCTCAACAGCATCAATGCAAACTAGTATTTATCCTCCTGCCCGGTGTACTCCAGCCATGTCTGAACAGTGAAATACTGCGCAGAAACCAGTTGTAAGGGAGCTACGCACAGTGCGTCCGCACGGCCCAACAGCGATGCGAACAATCAGGTTAATTAATGGATAAAATGTGAGGTGTTGTGGGATGGAGGGTTTGAGGAGGGCGGGGGAGAAGGAGACAGAGAGAAGGTTACTTCTGGGACTGACCTGAGATGAAATAGTAACAACAGAAAAATGTATAGACTGGAGGAGAGCGAATCTTTTGCGTAAAGAAATTGTGGATTGTTGTGGGTATTAACGAAAAAAAATGTGAATATTTGGGTATCCCTGGGTTAAGAGTCGAAAATGTGTAATGTTTTCCCTAGTTGTATATGAATGTGTAATACTGAGATGGTGACACGACGAGAAGATCCAGAACAAAAATTGCATAGATATTTCTTCAAGATGGAAAAATATGTAGACCTTTAGTCCCAATGAATTGTACTCTTTTTTCAATGAATTTTTTTTTTGTTGGATTTATATGAAATGTAATTGGTTGTATAATAAATAGTGTTATCCTGCAATTTTAAGTTATTGTCTGCTCGACAAGATCAGAGCTGTGTGTCTGTCATCACATGACGTCACTGACATAGGGGGAGTCGACAAGAATTCAGCCCTTGTGTGCGGTCATCACGTGACGTCACTGACATAGGGGGAAGTCGAGCAAAGATTCACCTGTATGTGTGAGGTCATTCCACGTGACGTTCACTGACCGCCTGTAGTAAAACACAGGTGGGGTACGTCACACTTGTTTAGAGCCTGTATTAAGAGAAAACCATGCCACCCCCCATAGGAGGAGTTTCATTTGAATGCTTACCCCTGGAGGGGGAATCCAAGGAGATGGAGTCTTGGTATTATTTGCATATCGGAGAAAAAACTTGAGATCCAAAGAGATGGAGCTTTGTAATTAATCGAAAAAACTTGATCCAAGGAGATGGAGGAGAAATATTTGGGGTAGAAGTGGATGTGGGGAAATCTTTGTATTAATTGATACCGAGAAGAAACTTGATCCGAGGATGAGGAGGAGAAAATTTGGGGTGGAAGTGGGATCCATTTTGAATGCTTACCCCATAGTGGGGGATCCAAAGCTTGATCCGATGAAGTAGAGCAGGACAATATTTGGGGTGAAAGTGGTAGTCCATATATGAATGCTTACCCCTCGAAGGAAATAAGGGGGGGGGAATCCCAAAAAGCTTGGGAATCCCCGAGGAAGTAGAGCAGGAATATTGTGTGGTGAAAAGTCAGGGGAGTTCATTTTGATGCTTACCCCAGAGTGGGGAATCCCAAAAAACTTGATCCAATGAAGTAGAGCAAGGAATATTTGGGGTGAAAGTAGGGAGTCATTTTGAAGGCTTACGAACCCAATGGGGGAATCCATAAAACTTGATCCAGGAGATGCAGATTATAAGCAAATTAAAAAAAAAATATCGAAAACAATTGGGATGGGGTGAAAAGTGGGAGGGGTAACCCAAAAATTTTGATCCTAAAGAGATGGAGAGCAACAACAAAAATGAATATTCAAAAAAATGTGAAAAAATCGGAAAAAAATAGGACGATCCGACGAACGCTGCAGAAGGGGGCGGCGAAAGCGCGGGCGGGCGGACGCGGGCGGCGCGAGGGCGCTGGCGGCGGTCGCGGGCGGGTGCGAGGTGGGCAACGGGTCGGCGCGGGTCGAGGGCGAGGAGTGGTCGAGGGCGAGGTGGTTCGAGGGCGAGGTGGTCGGAAGGCGTGAGGTGGTCGAGGTGGGTGGTTGAAGGTGAGGTGGTCTCGAGTGCTAGTCAAGATCATAGCATAAAGGTGTGAAAAGGAGACCGCTACAGGAAAACAGCGCTCAGTCCGCTTTGACATTACTTATCTATATATCATATATATTATATATTAAATAAATATATATTATATATATAATAATATATATATATACTATATATCTATAAAAATAATAAAATGAAGGAACATGTCCTATTATAAAAGATGTCAGGGCATGGACATACCCGCAACAATATGTATATATATATAGTCGTGCCGATATAGTAAACTGGTCATTTAGCAAGAACACATTTAAAATTAATTCCTCTCATGAAATTTCTCTTATACATTTAAAGATATATTTCATTTTTCTTAATCTGTTAATGTAAATATTTTTAATTTGCACGCAAAAGAATCCTTAGAAAACTTACCTAACCTTATTATAACAAGAACAATTTATTTTAGCCTAACCCAACTAAATATATTTTAGATTTGCTTTTACAATATTTAATACTAAACAAACACAAGTAGAAATATATTTTTCGTTAGGCTAAGGGTATGATTCTGGCGACAATTATTGCATACCACAAATTTTCACTCGTCCTATATGGCAAGAGAGCGTTGCTATTTAAGCCAAAGATCGCAATAGTTCTGCCATACTCGTCACGACATATATATATATATATATATATATATATATCTATATAATATATATATATATATATAGGCATATATATATATATAATAGAATATATATAAATACATATATTATATAGTATATATATATAGTATATACATAAAATATAATAGTATATATATATATATATATATTATATATATACTATATATCTAAAATAGTATATATATAATATATAGTATATATATATATATATATAATACATCATAATATATATATAATATATATATACTATATATATATATATATATATTAAATGACAACCACGAAACAATTAGTTTTGAATCATAACTAAGCTGCTGTTGCTCGAGGATCGACCCCCGCCACCATGTCCCGCCCGTGGAAACATAGACAAAGTTCGCGCCTCTCTAACTATTAGGACCAACATCCTTCAAACTCCAAGCGATCCAGTAGAATGGGGCGGTTTTCATGTAGAGGACATACGTGGCCATGTAACTTAGAGCTAATTTCAACTTACTTCCGTTTGAATACCAGCCTTCACAAGAGCTAGGAATAACAAAATAGAGCTTCAGCTAGCTGTGTTAAAAAAATGCAGAATGATGCGTCAGGTATACTGCTGAATACACTATCTTAGAAATAACTGGTGGCTGGCACTGCTAACTGTTACAGTGCTGAGGATAGATGGGGGTCCATCGAGAAAAAACTGTACCAGAAGAAATTCGATCCTTCACAAATCCTAGCCAACAGAAAAAATTGTGCAGTTTTCTATAACCTGGGTATCTATAGGCCGCAACTTCATGACAAAAGAGTCATTCTTCTTCCTGTAAACTTTCTCAACCGTTTTAATGTGTTATTCATCAATTTCAGGAATAATAATGTTACAACACAAACTCCTCGCACACTATTTGAAATTTACCAGAAGGGGTATAGATGCCACAAACCTTGGAAAATAGTAGTTACAAGCATTCAATAAAAGGATTAAGTGCAACCAGGATGAAAAAAAATGGCACCAAATGAAAAATTACTCCACCGCGAGCCTTGTTGGAAATGGATGACACAGTCAGTGGACCCCCCTCCAGAACAGCAAAACATTAATGCAACAAATAAACCCCACAACAACAACGTAATGCATCATTTATATTTGTAAATCTACAAGGTCTAAAGCCATCACCAAAATTCAAAATTACCTTTCTTCAGTGGACTCCTCAGAGTCAAATGCAATCTTTCCTGGTCATTCAGAGAGTCCACTCAAAAGATCACTTTGACAACGAAATATGAAAACAAGGGTATAACTTAATTTAAATCGACAGACATAACAGTAACAAGGGATGGTTGGCCTGTTTGCCACAGAATCGTTTTTTTGGCTCACATACTGAACACAACCCAAATGAATAACTGAAGTTTTGGCAATAAAGACTGATAACCGAAACTTAGTCTTTGTAGGTTGTATATAACCGCGTAGATGGCAACTTCCAAGGAATTCAAGGAATAACAACTGAAAACTTCTACAGCCTGGAAATTCCAACCACCGCCAGGCCCCATACACTGATTGTGCCTGGTATTAACAATTTAATTCATTTAATATGGAAGAATATGGCAGTTATAGCTGAGGTAACCTCAGGAAGGCCAAGCTCGGATGAAAAATCTACACACACGAGACATTGGAATTCACCCTAAACCAGCAAATAGTGGAGCCAGCAAAGACCTTATTTTCACTGGTAATGACGATCAGGTACGAAGTGAAACAGTATCATATACAATATGTTTCTATCACAATATAATCATAGTTAGACCTTTTTATTGCACAGGGATTCTGACCTAACCAAATGAGATCAGTTGTATGAGATTGCCGCCACAAATTTCAACTTCAATAACAAGAACAATCAGTTAGTCAAAATAACCATGTCTTAAATGATACACGCTGGCAAGATAATTCTTAAGCAACACAAATCGAAAACAGTACCTAGAAAGAATTACCTCTGGTAGCACTTAAGCTCGAGGCACTTTCCCTGAGAAAAAAAGAAGAGAAGACAGTAAACTAAAAAGAGACTCACCATCTAACAGTATTACGCTTCCGATAATCAAGGTCTGTTATCCTGGGGCAAAAAGAGAATTGGAACGAAATAAACACAGCATGAACTTTGCGAATTGTATTTTCCTTCTCAAAACATACTCATATATGATTTTTACAATATGTACATTATATAGTAAATAACTGGAATATAGTGTACAACACGGTGAGTAAGGCAAACCCAACAGCCAGAAACCAGACCACTGCCTTCCAAACAGCCCTGTGTGAATGTTGGCAATGTGGAACGTGGTCTGACACCACAACACATCCGCCATTGTCATGCGCACCTATGATTGGATTATGAAAGGAGGGCCTCCTGTCGCTGGATGCGAAGCAGCCTATATGAGAGTGTGTACATACCGCCGACTGAAGTGAGATGTACTCTTTGCATGCCACCAAGTGAGATAAAAGATACATAGACTTCTCATAGAAGCCAGTTTATATCTGGGATACGAGAGGCATCAGGCTAGAGAAACAGAAAATACTGAACAATAGATTGAAGGAATCGTAGAGGAACCCAGGAAGCACAAGAGAAAGCTTGAAGCAATAAAAGAAATGAAAGAAACACAAATATTTCTTTTCATATGCGCAAATCTAGGAAAAAAACGCACAATCGCAGCATTGGTCTTCATTAAATGAGACGGGGACTGTACAAACCGATGAAAACAAGGAAATGAGTGATATATTGAAGTTAATCACTAAGGTCGACATATGATGATTTTTATTATGACTGAGAATGAAAATTTGCTCAATATATCCAGAATTCTGATATATCAATAACAGTCACTGGACTTTGGAAAAGCAATTAATGCATTCCCCATGCAACTCTTCCCCGGCCCAAATCCTGGAACTCTGTGTTCATTAAGAACTGCAGGAATCTTCTTTTGAATGTTTTTGATACTTTGGAAAAGAAGGCCTCAGACGCCGGGGTCATTCAAATAACTAAACCGCAACAGATATAGCCCAATTTACTAAGATGGCAACAAAAGTAATGGAGAGTATTGACCAGATAAGCTACCACGAGCATCATAAAATCGTTGAGAGGGTTTTAACAAGATAAACTATCCAACCACTTTTGGATATTAACAAACATTTACATAAGCCAGGATAGGAGAGTTTTACAGCAGGTCGCTCCTGCCTCTCACAACTCCAAGACTATCAGAATGCCATGTGGTTACACCGACTTTGCAAATTCTACGACAATGCTATCATGGTGTAATATATCACAAAATGTGTGATAATATGACGGCAAAAGTGTGTAGATGGATCTTTGAACTTTCTAACAAAAAACACAACAAAGAGTAATAGTAACATAGTTAAGTATTGGGGCAGCTGGCTGGCAGTGAAAAGCTCCTGTTCCACAAAGTACAGTACTACCTCTCATCCTTTTGCTGATATCTGACGATACTGGAATCTGAACAGGTGTGTCATTCATTGAGGACACTGCAAATATCAAGTGGATGTAAACTCAAGTTTTCAAATGGGTCAACAGAAAACAATGTAGAGTTCAGTGAAAGACTATTTCAAATTGTCCTCTATGGAACACTTGAGGAAAATCAATGGTAAATTGGGGTATAAAAAAAAAAAATTCTAACCACACAATAAATAGATAATTAATGTGTAGACTCTGGTGAGTTGATAATGTGATCGGGATACGTCCCTCTTCAAAGATCACAACACTGTCATTAACACAACATCGGCTAGGAAAATATAGGATGGATAATGAAAACTTCAAAACAAGGGATGCCCGGTCAGTGATGATTCTCTTAAAGTTGAAATACCTGCGTATTGTTGATCAGGAGAATATACAGAGAACATTCATTAGCATTTTATAATTAGATTAGAAAAGTTGATTTATTGAACCGTTGAGTTCCTTAGTCTGTAATGCCTGAATGAAGCGAGAAAGCTGTATCATAATTTACACCTGGACAATCCTAGAGGAACCTGTCCTAAACAGGACCGAATATAACACCCTAAGAAAGCAAAAGACTGCAGGCGTGCAACATCCCCCAATGAAAAGCAGGAGTACCGGAAGTACACTAAGAGATAACACAATACGTGGTCAGACTGTCACTGCCGTCCCACATACATAAAGAGAAATACCCACTAGATGACTCACGAAATCGTAATGACACGATTGCAAACAAACCATATCACCGCGGGATTGAACCCGCGGTCAGAGAGTCTCAAACTCCAGACCGTCGCGTTAGCCACTGGACCAGGCTAGCCACACTGAAGATTCGTCCAACTAGGTATATTTTCACACCATAGGAAGTTAGCATAGGCATCAAACTGTGACCAACAAATCAAGTTTTTTACAGGACAATCTCCAGCTCTAGCGTGGCCGTGGACGAACTCTACTCGAAGTCCCCTCAACTGCTGTCAACTGACCACGAATCGTAATGACACGAATGCAAGAACAAGACCATATATTACCATAGTTGGACGAATCCTATTGTGGCTAGCTGGTCCAGTTGGCTAAACGCGACGTCTGGAGTTTTAGACTGGTCTCTGACCTCGGGTTCAATCCCGCCGGTGGAAATGGTTTACCACTAGATCCCTGGCTGTCTTAAAAGAGTGAGCTGGACAGATACCTCGAAATCAGGTACCTTACCAGCCTGGGCTGTGGTTCTTACATGAACTGCCGTGCAGATGGCATTAGCAGCTGGTTGATCAAGCTCTGATCCCCGTGAGGCCTGGTCATGGACCGGGTCGCGGGGACGTTGACCCCCGGAACACCATCCAGGTAGATAGACTAAAGCGTCCTCCTCGCTACAGCATTCAAAACTCCTTAAACTCTTTGTCTCCAAGGATGCCTCATTGCAGCACCCGTCGTCAGTTCTATGTTTTACATCATCTTTCACAGACTTGTCCGCCACAAGTCTACTTTTCAAATATCTGAACACATCATCACTCGCTTCTTTCTATGTTTTAACATTTAATTTTCTTCTTTAACATACCCCCAAAATCAGTCTACCAACTTTTGCAGCTTCTCTTCAGAATTTCCCCAGAACACCAAGCCACCGATGACAGCAACTGTGGCAGCATCCTAGTATTCACTTCTTTTATAATCACATCAATATGTTAAACAACCATAATGATATCACGCATCCCTATCTAAGACCGACTGTTACTGGAATATAATCGTCCTCTTTCCAGTATACCCTACACTGAACCTCACTATTTTCACAGAAACAGGTAATCTTCCAGTTATTCCATATAATAGCAATATCTGCTACATTGTTTCCCTATCAAATGCCCTTTCAAATTACATAAATGCAGCGACAACTTTGTTCACTTACATTCTTCTACCCTTCCTAAAACAACCTTGCTTATCTGGAATCCTGTTCTCTGTCTTGCCCATTATTCTTTGAATAACTAAGAAAAGTATTTGACAGACCATTTTTTTCTTGTTTTTTTTTGTGCCAGTGGGGTAGTCTGCTGTCTTCAATTCTCAGGCTTGTTTTTGTCTACCTCGCCTAATAGCACCATCTGAAGGCATGCGATGTGCTGGTTCAATTTGGTTCCTTCTTATTTCAGCTTACTATGTTTTTATCTTCCTAATTTCGCTCATCCTTTTTTCCTCCCCTTCCTCCCCAAGGTGCTCCTGTCCACGAATGAACTTTGGTGTTATACTTGAGTGTTTTATTAGTGTTTCTAGTTGTTTTAGCTATTATATGGTGTGTAAATGCTGGCCTGTATTTTTGTTAGTGTTGCCTTGAGGTAATGTTTATCACTTGCAATCCATCTGATTTAACTCTACGCAGTTCACTGATTAAGGATGAGACTCATTTTATCTTCATTTTTTGTCCCACATATGTCTGTTTGATCCCACAGATGTGCGGATGAACTCATCCATATTTGTAAGCGAATTTAACTAAGGCAATCAAGTGGCGAAGCTAGCTACTTTATTCTACACTAATCTTTTTCTTCAGAGAAAGTCGTCTAAAGAGGATTCGTCGAATGTGGTGCCATTACTAGTACTGACTACTGGCTATAGACAGCCGTCCTCCCCTTCACTCTTTGTAAGCTGAGAACTGAAGCGCCATCGCTTAATAATAATAAGAATATCTTTATTTCTACAAGTACATGTACAAGGTATACAGACCTAGCTAACATACTACTGCTATACATGCTCTGCAAAACACAGCATTTCTGGCAAATTAGGTAAATTTTATCCCGGGATGAGACCCACACCAGTCGACTAATACCCAGATAACCTCTGATGGGTGAACATAGAAAACCGGTGTAAGGAAACGCCCAGACGGTGGCCACTGGCCACCGTCCAGGCCATGGGCCACTGTGGCCACAACGACCTACACAGTCCTCACTAGCCGAATCTTTTCCGCTTTTCTTTTCTCTTATTGTTGATCCTACATTAATGCCTGTCTTTAAACATCCGCAAGTTTTATAAGCATATACGCATGACTATCCTGGGATCCCTATTATTTCTCTTTTACCTTATTAAATTTATTGTTTTGGTGCTTATTAA
>NC_069403.1:110626584-110636584 GCF_026875155.1 Cherax quadricarinatus | reverse complement strand
ACTCACCTATTTGTGGTTGCAGGGGTCGAGTCACAGCTCCTGGCCCTGCCTCTTCGCTGATTGCTACTAGGTCCTCTCTCTCCCTGCCCCATGAGCTCTATCATACCTCGCCTTAAAACTATGTATGGTTCCTGCCTCCACCACATCACTTTCTAGGCTATTCCATGGCCTGACTACTCTATGACTGAAGAAATACTTCCTAACATCCCTTTGATTCATCTGAGTCTTCAACTTCCAATTGTGACCTCTTGTGTCTGTGTCCCATCTCTGGAACATCCCGTCTTTGTCCACCTCGTCTATTCCGCGCAGTATTTTATATGTCTTTATCATGTCTCCCCTGACCCTCCTGGCCTCCAGTGTCGTCAGGCCGATTTCCCTCAACCTTTCTTCATAGGACAATCCCCGTAGCTCTGGGACTAGTCTTGTTGCAAAACCTTTGCACTTCTCTAATTTCTTGACGTGCTTGACTAGGTGTGGATTCCAAACTGGTGCTGCATACTCCATATGGGCCTGACGTAGATGGTGTACAGAGTCTTAAACGAATCCTTACTGAGGTATCGGAACGCTATCCGTAGGTTGCCAGGCGCCCGTATGCTGCAGCAGTTATCTGATTGATGTGCGCCTCAGGAGATATGCTCGGTGTTATACTCACCCCCAGATCTTTTTCCTTTTAGTGAGGTTTGCAGTCTTTGGCCATCTAAACTATATTGTGTCTGCGGTCTTCTTTGCCCTTCCCCAATCTTCATGACTTTGCATTTGGCAGGGTTAAATTCAAGGAGCCAGTTGCTGGACCAGGCTTGTAGCCTGTCCAGATCTCTTTGTAGTCCTGCCTGATCCTCGTCCGATTCGATTCTTCTCATTAACTTCACATCGTCTGCAAACAAGGACACTTCTGAGTCTATCCCTTCCGTTATGTCGTTCACGTATACCAAGAACACCACAGGTCCTAGGACTGACCCCTGTGGAACCCCGCTTGTCACAGGCGCCCACTCTGACACCTCGTCGCGTACCATGACTCGTTGTTTCCTACCTGTCTGATATTCTCTGATCCATTGCAGTGCCTTTCCTGTTATGTGTGCCTGGTCCTCTAGCTTTTGCAGTAACCTCTTGTGAGGAACTGTGTCGAAACCCCTTCTTGCAGTCCAAAAATACGCAGTCGATCCACCCCTCTCTCTCTTGTCTTACTTCTGTCACCTTGTCATAAAACTCTAGTAGGTTTGTGACACAGGATTTTCCTTCCCTGAAACCGTGCTGGTTGTCAATTATACACTTGTTTCTTTCCAGGTGCCCCACCACTCTCCTCCTGATGATCTTCTCCATGACCTTGCATACTATACACGTTAGAGATACAGGTCTGTAGTGTAGTGCCTCATGTCTGTCTCCCTTTTTAAAAATTGGGACTACATTTGCCATTTTCCATACCTCAGGGAGTTGCCCAGTTTCAAATGATGTGTTGAAGATCTTTGTTAATGGCTCACACAATATCTCTGCTCCCTCTTTAAGGACCCATGGAGAGATGTTGTCTGGTCCCACCGCCTTTGAGGTGTCAAGTTCGCATAGCAGCTTCTTCACCTCCTCCTTGGTTATATGTACCTCATCCAGCACTTGCTGGTGTGCCCCCCTGTTCTGATTTCTTGGAGTCCTACTGGTTTCCCACTGTAAAATACCTCTTTAAAAACTTGTGTTGAGCTCCTGACATACCTCTCGGTCGTTTCTTGTGAATTCCCATCACCCTTCCTCAGTCTGATTACCTGGTCCTTGACGTTGTTTTCCTCCTGATGTGGCTGTACAACAGCTTCGGTCAGTCTTTACTTTTGATGCTATGTCATTTTCATATTGTCTCTGAGCCTCCCTTCTTATCTGTGCATATTCGTTTCTGGCTCTTCGGCTGATTTCTTTATTTTCCTGAGTTCTCTGTCTTCTGTACCTTTTCCATTCTCTATACACCTAGTTTTTTGCCTCCCTACACCTTTGGGTGAACCAAGGACTCGTTCTGTTCTTCCCATTATTTCTGTTTCCCTTGGGAACAAACCTCTCCTCTGCCTCCTTGCATTTGTTGCTACATAGTCCATCATTTCTTGTACTGGTTTTCCTGTCAGTTCCCTCTCCCACTGAATGTCTTGAAGGAAGTTCCTCATGCCTGATAGTTCCCCCTTTTGTAGTTTTTGGGTTTTTTCCCCACTATTTCCCGCTACTCTCTCCACTTGGAGCTCAACTATGTAGTCGAAGCACAGAACCACATGATCACTAGCTCCCAGGGACCTTTCATACATGATACCCTCGATGTCCGAACTACTCATGGTGAATACAAGGTCCAACCTTGCTGGTTCATCCTCTCCTCTCTCCTGGTAGTGTCTCTAACATGTTGATGCATGAGGTTCTCCAGTACCGACAAATCCAATCATCCTTGGATCTCCATGTTTTCGGGACCCCCATGGGGGCTCCAGGTTTTTCCAGTCAATCTCCTGTGATTGAAATCACCCATAACAGTAACTTTTCCTTCCCCCCATGTGTGCTCTCCTGGCACCTCGGCTAGTTGTTGATCATTGCTCTCTGTTGCTCTCATCGTATTCTTCTCTTGGCCTCCTGCAGTTCTGTGGTGGGTTGTACATTACTGCAATTATCACCTTATGTCCCTCAGACTGGATTGTTCCTACTAAGTAGTCCCTTTCGCCCATGCCATCCATTCCTTCCATTTTCTCAAAACCCCACTGGTTTTTAATGAGCAGTGCAACTCCTCCTCCCCCTCTCCTCCCTCTGTCTTTCCTGAAGATTTGATATCCGGATGGAAAGATTGAATCTGTTATTATTCTGGTGAGTTTTGTTTCTGTGAGTGCTATTATGTCTGTGTGTGTGTGTGTGTGTGTTGTGTGTGTGTGTGTGTGTTTGTGTATATGTGTGGATGTGTACTCACTTAACTGTACTCACCTAGTTGTGGTTGCAGGGGTCGAGTCATAGCCCCTAGCCCCGCCTCTTCACCGGCCGCTACTGAGTCTCTCCCTGCACCATGAGTTTTATCATACCTCTGCTGAAAGCTATGAATGGTTCCTGCCTCCACTACATTGCTTCCCAAACTATTCCACCTCCTCACTACTCTGTGATTGAAGAAATATTTCCTAACATCCCTGCGATTCATCTGTGTCTTCAGTTTCCAACTGTGTCCCCTTGTTGCTGTGTCCCATCTCTGGAACATCCTGTCTCCGTCCACCTTGTCAATTCATCTAAGTATTTTATACGTCGTTATCATGTCCCCCCTGCCTCTCCAGTCCTCCAGTTGTCGTCAGGTCGGATTTCCCTAACCTCTTCTCGTAGGACATACCCCCTTAGCTCAGGGACTAGTCTTGTTGTAAACCTTTTTGCACTTTCTTTTATTCCCCCCCCCCCCCCCCCTCCTAGCTTATCACGGGTGCTTGGCTAGATGAGGGTTCCAGACTGGTGCCGCATACTCCAATATGGGCCTAACATAAACAGTGTCTGGGTGCTGAACGATTCCTTATTAAGATGGCGGAATGCTGTTCTTAGGTTTGCTAGGCGCCCATATGTTGCAGCAGTTATTTGGTTGATATGCGCTTCAGGAGATGTGCCTGGTGTTATACTCACCCCAAGATCTTTTTCCTTGAGTGAGGTTTGTAGTCTCTGTCCCCCTAAACTGTACTCCGGCTGTGGTCTTCTTTGCCCTTCCCCAATCTTCATGACATTGCACTTGTCGGGGTTGAACTCCGGACCAGGCCTGCAGCCTGTCCTGATCCCTTTGTAGTTCTTCCTGGTCCTCGTCCGATTGAATTCTTCTCATCAACTTCACATCATCTGCAAACAGGGACACTTCGGAGTCTATTCCTTCCGTCATGTGGTTCACAAATACCAGACACAGCACCGGTCCTAGGACTGACCCCTGTGGAATGCCAATTGTCACAGGTGCCCACTCTGACACCTCGCCGCGTACCATGACTCGCTGTTGTCTTCCTGACAGGTATTCCCTGATCCATAGCAGTGCTTTCCTGCTATTTGTCCTGGCTTGGTCCTCCCCCAGGGTTTTTTGCACTAATCTCTTGTGTGGAACTGTGTCAAACGACTTCTTACAGTCCAAGAAAATTAATATACCCTCCCCTCCTCTTTTTTTTTTCCCCTTTGAGTCTTACAGCTGTCAACCAGTTACAGAACTCCAGTAGAAAAAAAGCCATACCACGGTTGGGGTTGGAACCCGCGATCAGAGAGTCTCAAAACTCTAGACCGTCCAGTGGCTAACGCGACGGTCTGGAGTTTTGAGACTCTGATCGCGGGTTCCAGTCCCGCCCGTGGTATGGTTTGTTTGCAATCGTGTCATTACGATTTCGTGAGCCATGTTAACTCCAGTAGGTCTGTGACACACTCTCACACTGATCTGATAAACATTGGGTTATGAGTTTCTACAGTAATCATCAAGTGCTGGGGCTATCTCACTCAATAATTCACTGGATGCAATACACGAAGATAGAAATGCGGGTAATGCTTCCTGCGTTGTCTTGTGATTCGTTCCAAAAGCCCTAAACCCAAGCGGAGCATCAAGGCGAGTTCAAATAGTGGAAGCAATGATTGCGTCTTGTGAAGGGCAGCTGTGACCTGTTTCAGTGGTGTGTTGCTGTTAAGAATTAATGTAATATCCATAGGGAGGTTAAGATAAAGGCTAGATTCTTTGTCTACGAAATCATAGATGGGTTCTACCCAGGGAGTTTTTGCTTAACCTTCCACGAGTCATCTACCAAAGAGACCAGATGTTGAGTTCACTCGACAGCTCCTTAGTGCCTCACAAGATCGTCACACACATCATACACACACACACAAAACACACCACACCAACACATGCACACCACACAACACACACACACACACACACACGCCAACTATCATCCACCCCCGCCTCAACACAACCTAGATTGAAACTACCAAAGTCCTACCTGCAATACAGGAAGGCAGCAGGATCTGTACTGACGAGGTGTCGGAGAGGCGCCTGATGCAAAGCGAGGTTTGTCTAGGGTCGGTGCTGTTTGTGGAATATGTAAATGACATAACGGAAGGACTAGACTCAGAAGTGTCTCTGTTTTCAGATGATGTTAAGTTAATAAGGAAGATTCAATCAGAGGAGCACCAGACAGGACTACAAAGGGATCTGGACAAGCTATAACCCTGGTCCAGGAAATGGCTCCTGGAGTTTAACCTCGCCAAGTAAGTCATGAAGATCGGGGAGGGCAAAGAAGACCATAGACAGAATAGGGTCTAGGGGGCCAAAGACTACATATCTCAGTCAAGGGAAATGATCTTAGGGTAAGTATAACACCGAACACATCTGAGGCGCTCATGAGCTAAATAACCGCTGCAGCAAACGGACGACTAGCAAATCTAAGAATAGCATTCAGACAACTCATTAAGTCGTTCAAGTCTCTGTACACCGTTTACATTAGGCCCATATTGGAGTATGCAGAGCCAGTCTGGAACCAGCTCCTGGCAAAGCACGTCAAGAAATTAGAGAAAGTGCAGAGGTTTCCTACGAGACTAGTCCTGGAGTTAATGGGCATGGTCAACGAGGAGAGGTTAGGGGAAATCGACCTGACGACACTGGAGGACTGGAGGGATATGGGAACATGATAACAACATATAAAATATATAAAATACTGAGAGGACTCGACAAGGTGGACATGGACAGAATGTTTCACAGATGGGACACACCAACAAGGGGTCACAACTGGAAGTTGAAGACTCAGATTAGACACGGAGATGATAGGAGGTATTTCTTCAGTCACAGAGCTTTCAGGAAGTGGAATAGTCTGTAAAGGGAGGTGGTGGAGGCAGGATCCATACATAGCTTTAAGAAGAAGGATGATAAAGCTCACGGAGCAGGGAGGGAGGGACCTAGTAGCGACCAGTGAAGAGGCGGAGCCGGGAGCTATGAATCGACCCCTGCAGCCACAATTAGGTGAGTACACACACACACACACACACACACACACACACACACACACTCCGAGACAAAATGCACTCATTAAAAACAATTTCTTTTAGCATTTTGCAACCTTTGCATCAGCCAACGTTGCAGGTGAACCTTTATAGGTTCACTGGTACTGGTTACTCTGTGTGATATACTAAATAAAATAATCCCTACAAGACTTGCTCATACACACTCCTTAAAACATTGAACAAAAAATTGCATGAAAAAACGTTGGAAGCCTCAACACACGAATTTATTGATATTATTATTATTATTATTATTATTATTATTATTATTATTATTATTATTATTATTATTATTATTATTATGCAATATTCTTATAATTAATTTCACAGAGAAGCGCTAAATATTTAGAGATCATTCAACGCCCTGGGAATGCAATGCTATCAGAATTAATCTTAGGAAAAGAAGGGTGGCTCCAAATTCTTGGATCAACACGTCTTCCTCAGCATCTAGGCACCATCCTCTTCCTTTCAAGGTAACAGTTGTAGAGGAAATTTCGTGCCAAGTCTCAGAGACAAACTAACAGTTACTTTCTCAATGGAGACTCTCCACGTGCGTATAAAAGTTACCTGCTGGGTAAAATTTCTTAAAAATATATGGAACTGTGCAACAGTAGTTCATAACGGTAGCCGCTTAGCTAATTAGGTGAGCTGGGATACTAGGTAATCACAGTAACACACCAGGTGAAGTAGGTGCTGCAGAAGTTTCAGTAATCCAACATCCAGGCTCACCTGCACCTGCTGGGTCTCCTGGTAAACTGAAGGTGACCTCAAAGACATCCTTCAGCGTTTATGAAACACGGGGATTAATGTACGTGTATTGTATACATTATCGATAGAATAAAGAATTAGACACATGTGCAACATCTGAGTATCTTTATCTGTAGACGTTTCGCCAATGGATGGCGAAACGTCTACAGATAAAGATACCCAGATGTTGCAAATGTGTCTAGTTTTTCACTTAATCTACTGAAATGAATATACTGTATATCTGTTTAACACTTAGTATATACTGAGGGCTTAATCCCAGTTTTTTATTAAATTATAATAACTTGTAATGTGCAGGGGAGAAATACAATCATAATGACTCTCGTACAGACGTCAGAATCACTACCTAATAAATCAACCATCCTTCCTCATCCCCGTACAGTGTAGCACCTCTCACAACACTACCGTCAAACTGAAATGAACCTGATCACGTCGGAAACACATTTCAGCAGAAAAAAGTGGGTTGAACATGGAGAGAGGTGACATAAGTACCTGCTGACCCACGAGGCTGCTATCTTGCCTCACTTAACGAGAATGGGCTTCATGTACAGGGACGAGGGAGGTGGGGAAGGTTCTGCTCTACGAATACCAGAACTCTCCGTATTTCAAGTACTGGACCCCTCAGGGAAGGTTCCTTGATGCTAGTAAGGGGCTCTTGATCTAGGGAACTGGATGTGTGCTCCAATTCCCTGAATTAACCCTGAATACCTTCCATCCCCCCCACAGGCGCTGTATAATCCTACGGGTTTAGCGCTTCCCCCTTGATTATTATAATAATAATAATTCAAGTACTGGAGTAAAGGATGTATTTACTCAGAGAACCGTGATCTAATGTTCATTCATAGAGGGATAGATGATAGAGAGAGAGAGAGAGAGAGAGAGAGAGAGAGAGAGAGAGAGAGAGAGAGAGAGAGAGAGAGAGAGAGAGAGAGAGAGAGAGAGAGTAGTGATATTATTACTACAAAAAATACAATAATGATAGAAAAAAATTCTAATGAAACGATGAGGGTCCTAGAGTTTAGAAATAATCTGTTGTAGGAAAGAGCGTTTTTCGTGAAATAATTCACTGGTGCAGATGCTGAGAGGACGAAGGAAGAAGTCTGAGATGACTGAACGTTTAGTCTTGTAAGAATAGTAGTGGAGAAGATCGCGCTGATTAGTAGTATTGTGGTAGACTTTGACTCGTATTTCATGAACAGATTTGCAAAGGAGAATGTTGAGGAAAAGTAGAGTGCCATTGACTTCCTATTGGAGAGTGAGCTGGATAGAGGACTCGACCTGGTTAAGCTTGTGTTGGAATGTTCAGACGTTGAATCTCCTGGGAGTTATAATGAGAATCTCGTCGACGTAACGGAGCCAGTTTGAATAAATGGTTTAGAAAACGTTGCTTATTCAGTCCAATTCAGACAACGATGGAAGATTGTGAGTTTGTGATAATCAGTCCCTTAACCTGGAATAGATATGTTCAGTTCATCAGTCTTAATAAAAGTACATCATCATCATCATCATGATATCATCATAATAATAATAATAATAATAATAATAATAATAATAATAATAATAATAATAAGAAGAAAAAGAAGAAGAACAAGAACAAGAACAAGAAAAGGAAGATCAAAAAAGGTAGTGAAAATAGGGGAAACATGATGTAGCAGCAACACTGAAGGTTTGTAGACATCAACTGTCCTGTATCTTCCATTATATTTCCACTTGAAGTTCACCTCACACCATTACTATCACTTGTAGTTCACACTTGTTGTTCACACTTGTAGTCTACTTTAAATCATCACCTAAACTTCACACTTAAGGTAGACCTTCAGTTAACCTTTTAGCTGTTATGCACCTTAGGGAAACACCTTTGACCTGCAGTTGTCGTTTACATTCCGTCTGTTGTCAGCCTTCCATCTTAAGCAACAACTAACGAGGCAACATTACAGGTCGTTCCTCAGACTGTCTTACAAAAAAAAAAAACTGTTATTTAAATGGATTACAGATAGTCAATCTGACTTAGTTTCTTCACCTGACTGAGTTCTTCCACCTGATTTAGTTCCTGCACCTGAACTGTCCTTGTATGTTGCTCAGTTTGTCTTGTATTTCTCTGTACTGGTCACTAGTACTCTCCACGTTGGTGCTAGCAGGTGAGAGAAGCACTGGTCACTAGTACCTTCCTCGTTGGTGCTAGCAGGAGAGAAGCACTAGTCACTAGTACCATGTCGGTGCCAGCAGGGAGGGAAACAGTGGTAACTAGTACCATCCACGTTGGTGCTAGCATTGTCAGAAGCACTGGTCACTAGTACCGCCCATGTCGGTGCTAACAGAGAGGGAAGCACTGCTAACTAGTACCCCATTGAGCTATATAGTAAAACTCCATCTCTAAACATGACGGCTCTGTGGTGCAGCGGTCAGCACGGCTGTCTTTAAAACAGCAGACTCGGGTTCGACTCCCGACGGAGTCTTGGATTTTTTTCCTTTTTTTTATAATGACTTAACTTGACAGTCTGAAGTGAAACCTTTAACACTATCCACATAGATTATTATTTTTTTACTGGACTGTGTTAAACTGGTAAGTGTTACAGTGCCTGGGATATCGCAGACATTTATCCCTTCACCACCATGAATATCTTGTAATATACATCTGTTCATTATTGATGATTTATATTCGGACATGAATATCAACAATAAGTGAAAAGAAAACAAAAATAACGAACAGCCTTTGTTTCTGGTACAGTTCACAACTGCTGGACAATGTTAGAGAAAATAGTGTTTGTCCATTGTCTGTTGATTATACCAAGCAATGTATGTCAAAATTGTGACTGACAGAGTGATGGAAAAGACAAAATATAAGTAATGAATAACTGGCTGGGTTTAGAAAGATGAAGGTTATGTGTGCATCAACATAATTTTGCAAAAAGTTCAATAAACAGAAAAAAACACACTTTCTAACGTACAGCAGAGCAACATACAAGTGAATAAGAACAGCAGTATCGGAGACGCTGCTAAAATCCTTATTTTGTCAATAAATCTAGATTACCGTGAAGACTATCAATTAGAAGATTTTTTAGTGTGGATGAGAGAGTGATGGTTCCTGCGATATGTTAAGTGAAACGTTTAGGAATTTTGAGTCAATATAATTGTTTAGGGAACATAAATACCATTGTGGGAGACACTGTTGTGGGAGATGTAAGAAAGAATTTACGTTAACCAATATATTTAGGAATTTTGTGGGAAAAATTTTTTTTTAAAAAAA
>NC_069403.1:110547280-110626084 GCF_026875155.1 Cherax quadricarinatus | reverse complement strand
GGGGGGGTTGGGAGTTAAAAAATTATTACAGAGGGCTGAAGGGGGGTTGTTGAGGTTTTTTGGGGTCATTTAGAGAGAATGGATCAAAGTAGAATGACATGGAGAGCGTATAAATCTGTAGGGAGAGGAAGGCGGGATAGGGGTCGTCCTCGAAAAGGTTGGAAGGAAGGGGTAAGGGAGGTTTTGTGGGCGAGGGACTTTGACTTCCAGCAGGCGTGCATGAGCGTGTTCGATAGGAGTTAATGGAGACGAATGGTATTTGGGACCTGACGATCTGTTGGAGTGTGAGCAGGGTAATATTTAGTGAAGGGATTCAGAGAAACCGGTTATTTTTATGTAGCCGAACTTGAGTCCTGGAAATGGGAAGTACAATGCCTGCACTCTAAAGGAGGGGTTCTGAATATTAGCTGAACACCTCTGCAAAAACAGATATTATGAGTGAGTGAGGTGAAAGTGTTGAATGATGATGAAAGTATTTTCTTTTTGGGATTGTATTTCTTTTTTGGGTCACCCTGCCTCGGTGGGAGACGGCTGACTTGTTTAAATATATATATATAATATATATATATATTATATATATAATATATATATATATATATATATATATATATATATATATTATATATATATAATATATATATATATATATATATATATATATATATATATATATATATATATATATATATATATATGAGGTATGCAATTTCTGAACATCTACTGTAAACTAATATTAAGTAATAAAATAAAAACAAATTGATTACAGATCTCATCTAATCCTTAAAACTAATAATATCTAGGAATTTTTTCCCCCCTATATTAGCTGTTTTGATCGCAAGAATATGCAAAATGTACGTATGACAAAGACGTCAGCTTATTTACTTCTGAAGTGAATAGTTCACAAGGGATACATTACCTTCCAAAATGTAAAACTTACCTCCGGATTAAATCTGTTCACAGTGTTTTAACGCAACTCTTCAAACACGTATTTTCCCCCCTCTCCCTCTCCCTCTTTTTTATTTTTTTACACAGGGTTTGACAAGGTTAGGTTAAGGATTCCTAGCCTTATTGACAAGCTATTTACAGGTTAAGGATTCCTAACTTTATTGACAAGCTAAGAACTGTTACCTACATCAGCTCAATTGAAAGCATTTTTATTGTTATGAAACATACAAGTAGGAAACAGGATGAGGTTGGAGCCATCTGGGGGCCAGCATCTTCATCTGATCAACTGATTTTATCTCATTGACATCATAATGCTGCACGAGTCATCCTGGGAATAAATGATCTCAGATGAAGTGATATTCTGGCGAAAGCATTAACAAAGAGTTAGATGGCCAGAACAAATCTCTGAAAACCAGCAGGACTTATTGAAATATCCAAACAACAAGCAAAATCTTTACGAATTCCTCTCCAGCAAGACTGCCAACATGGTCTTCCAGCAAGACTGCCAACATGGTCTTCCAGCAAGACTGCCAACATGGTCTTCCAGCAAGACTGCCAACATGGTCTTCCAGCAAGACTGCCAACATGGTCTTCCAGCAAGACTGCCAACATGGTCTTCCAGCAAGACTGCCAACATGGTCTTCCAGCAAGACTGCCAACATGGTCTTCCAGCAAGACTGCCAACATGGTCTTCCAGCAAGACTGCCAACATGGTCTTCCAGCAAGACTGCCAACATGGTCTTCCAGCAAGACTGCCAACATGGTCTTCCAGCAAGACTACCAACATGGTCTTCCAGCAAGACTGCCAACATGGTCTTCCAGCAAGACTGCCAACATGGTCTTCCAGCAAGACTGCCAACATGGTCTTCCAGCAAGACTGCCAACATGGTCTTCCAGCAAGACTGCCAACATGGTCTTCCAGCAAGACTGCCAACATGGTCTTCCAGCAAGACTGCCAACATGGTCTTCCAGCAAGACTGCCAACATGGTCTTCCAGCAAGACTGCCAACATGGTCTTCCCACCTGAAAAGAAGGTTGTCATCATCATAATTCTTATTAACGTGCAAGATGGGCTTTTGTGTGGCATGTCAGCTCGCCTAATTTGTACATACGTTGTTGTGATCCTTGTAGGTCCAGCTGCAAGTATATGGGGAGGTGGCCTTCATACTGGAAACAATTTTATATAAATGCATGTCAATACCATCTCCCGTAGACTAAGAAAAGAGCAGCACTGATTCTGCGTGTTTTCCACAACTTCAAAAACTATGATACTATTGTTGATAAATGGTTCAGAGAAGCAAAAAGTGGATGAATGAGGCTTCTGTGCAACACATGGGTATCCTTATTGTAGTAACATCTCTTTACTGGCATGAACATATATTGGCTGGCGAAACGTTTCCTCTATCTTTTTCTAAGGCGGATACAGTAAGACTTCAGCATGGGGAGCGTGAAAGTTCTTCCTCGAAGTCACAGATGCTTTGTTCCACTTCGCAGTCAATCAACTTGAGACTGACCTGGGTAGCAACATCTTCAAACTCCAAGAAGGTAACGTTGTCGTCACTAACAAGATCACCACTACAACTTTGTCTACCAAGCACCAAGTGAGTTGTGCTGCTAAAACAATAAGTAGATGGACACATTCCACCTAGGTAGAACGCATTTTTTCATTATGACTTGTCCATAATTATTATTATTATCAAAGGGGAAGCGCTAAACCCGGAGGATTATACAGCGCCGGGGGGGGGGGATGTGGAAGGCATTCAGGCTTAATTTGGGGAACTGGAGCACAGATCCAATTCCCTAAATCAAGAGCCCCTCACCAACATCAAGGAACCTTCCTTGAGGGGTATGACTTGTCCAGTGATGTGACACTTCATGAGTGACCTGTCCAGTGATGTGACACTTCATGAGTGACCTGTCCAGTGATGTGACACTTCATGAGTGACCTGTCCAGTGATGCGACACTTCATGAGTGACCTGTCCAGTAATGTGACACTTCATGAGTGACCTGTCCAGTGATGTGACACTTCATGAGTGACCTGTCCAGGAGCCTGACAGCTGGATCACCAGTGATGTGACGCTTCATGAGTGACCTGTCCAGGAGCCTGGAGCTGGATCACCAGTAATGTGACGCTTCATGAGTGACCTGTCCAGGAGCCTGACAGCTGGATCACCAGTGATGTGACTCTTCATGATTGACCTGTCCAGGAGCCTGGGAGCTGGATCACCAGTAATGTGACGCTTCATGAGTGACCTGTCCAGGAGCCTGACAGCTGGATCACCAGTGATGTGACGTTTCATGAGTGACCTGTCCAGGAGATTGACAGCTGGATCACCAGTGATGTGACGCTTCATGAGTGACCTGTCCAGGAGCCTGGGAACTGGATCACCGGCGGAACACGTTTGTGACACTAATGCAGGACTGTGTCCTGTGTACATATTCTTATGTATGAATGAATGTAATGCTTACGTGGTATTGTGAATAGGTGTCATGTTATTGTGTGATGATCATTGTCATGTGTACATGCTATTTTGTAAGAATGAATGTATGGTTCACGTAATGTGTATGAGTGTCACATATTGCTTATGAGCGTCGCAAATTGTGTGCGTAGATGAATGGTTCACAGAACCGACACGTTGATAAATTAGACACATGTGCAACTCTTGGGTATCTTTATTGAGGAAACGTTTCGCCACACTGTGGCTTCATCAGTCCATACAAAGGAGAAACTTGCAGAACAGGAGGAGAATGAGGTAATCAGTCCCTCAGCCTTGAGTCGATGTGGTCAGTCCATCAATCTATTCAAGATTGATGAGTGTCAAATGTGAATCACTAAATCTCCTCCATAAAAACTGTAGAAAAATTATAATAATCTCTGTTTCTCGTGTTTCGTAAATAAGTTTGAAGGTCGCAGATGGAATCACTGGCAAATGTATGCATGTATACATACAAGAACGTACTTTAAGATGTATGCAATTGTATATTATATATATATGAAGGTGTGTGGTGCCCGTCACTGTCTGCTGAAGGTGTGTGGTGACACGTCACTTTCTGCTGAAGGTGTGTGGTGACCCGTCACTGTCTGCTGAATGTGTGTGGTGAACCGTCACTGTCTGCTGAAGGTGTGTGATGACCCGTCACCCTCTGCTGAAGGTGTGTGGTGACCCGTCACTTTGCTGAAGGTGTGTGGTGACCCGTCACTTTCTGCTGAAGGTGTGTGGTGACCCGTCAGTGTCTGCTGAAGGTGTGTGGTGACCCCTCACTGTCTGCTGAAGGTGTGTGGTGACCCGTCAGTGTCTGCTGAAGGTGTGTGGTGACCTCTCACTGTCTGCTGATGGTGTGTGGTGACCCGTCAGTGTCTGCTGAAGGAGTGTCTGTGTTTGTACACGTTATGTACATGTGTATGTGTTGCTTTGTTCGTGCGTCTGTTTCGTTCAGTGTGTGTAAGATGTATATGTGGAAATACAGAATTGAGCGTATGGAAGAGTGTGTTTGTGAACCTCTGTGTACCATGACGAGGGAAGAGTGTGCTGGCGAACCTGTGTCCCATGACGAAGGAAGAGTGTGCTGGCGAACCTGTGTACCATGACGAGGGAAGAGTGTGCTGGTGAACCTGTGTACCATGACGAGGGAAGAGTGTGCTGGTGAACCTTTGTGTACCATGACGAGGGAAGAGTGTGCTGGTGAACCTGTGTACCATGACGAGGGAAGAGTGTGCTGGTGAACCTGTGTACCATGACGAGGGAAGAGTGTGCTGGTGAACCTGTGTACCATGACGAGGGAAGAGTGTGCTGGTGAACCTTTGTGTACCATGACGAGGGAAGAGTGTGCTTGTGAACCTCTGTGTACCATGACGAGGGAAGAGTGTACTTGTGAACCTTTGTGTACCATGACGAGGGAAGAGTGTACTTGTGAACCTCTGTGTACCATGACGAGGGAAGAGTGTACTTGTGAACCTTTGTGTACCATGACGAGGGAAGAGTGTGCTGGCGAACCTATGTGTACCATGACGAGGAAAGAGTGTACTTGTGAACCTTTGTGTACCATGACGAGGGAAGAGTGTGCTGGTGAACCTTTGTGTACCATGACGAGGGAAGAGTGTGCTGGTGAACCTTTGTGTACCATGACGAGGGAAGAGTGTGCTGGTGAACCTTTGTGTACCATGACGAGGAAAGAGTGTACTTGTGAACCTTTGTGTACCATGACGAGGAAAGAGTGTACTTGTGAACCTTTGTGTACCATGACGAGGAAAGAGTGTACTTGTGAACCTTTGTGTACCATGACGAGGAAAGAGTGTGCTGGTGAACCTTTGTGTACCATGACGAGGGAAGAGTGTACTTGTGAACCTTTGTGTACCATGACGAGGGAAGAGTGTGCTGGTGAACCTTTGTGTACCATGACGAGGGGAAAAAAGTAACTGATAACAGTTAATTATAGTTATCATGCAGGGAACACTATGGGACGGTTGGACTTTTTTTTTTTACCTTCGTACGATTTCATTGGAATTTTTATCACAGACTCTAGGCATGTCATAGTATATTAAATAAAAGTTACATCAAAATCGTCCAATAAATAAACATAAAAAAAGTGCGAAGTTGGACGTGGCAATAATTGTTACACAGGAATACGCCAAAGTAGTCAGTGTACCTGACCAAAGTGGAGTTCTTGATATTGATGTTACATATGATGGAACTTGGCACACAAGGGACCAGCATTCAAATTATGGCATTGGTGCCACAATTGATGCTGTGACCAAATTGGTAGTTGACTATCAAATAATGTGCAAGCACTTCGGCATATACCATCCTACCAGTTGCAGCATTCAGTGTCTGGTACCAACTGGGTTTTTCCAACACTACATGCTTACACTCAGTACAGTTTGCACTAACAAGTGTCTCTAGGTGATGGTGATCAAATATAAAAGTAACTTTATTACTAAAACATTCTTGATAAAACCTACACTTCTTAATAACCTCAGAATTACAACGTTCCATCAATACCATATACTTTTCCTCTATAACAGGATTTAATGTCTGCAATAAGGACACTCGCCTTGTAGCACTTGATGTATCATGTACACTATCACTTTCAACAAATATTTCACCATCACCCGCTGTAGATGTGCTGGGGTTAGCTGAGCTGTGGTCATCTGAGATGGTGACAGCTGAGCTGGGGACAGTGGTGCCCACATCTGGGGTGGCCACATCTGGGGTGGCCACATCTGGGGTGGCCATGTCTAGGGTGGCCGCAGGAAATATGGTCATTTGTGGTGAGGTTGTCACATATGTAACCACAGGTGTGGTCAAGACAGATGTATATATGGGTGAAGGCGTGGTCACTGTGGCCACAGATGAGTCACCTAGTTTACGCTTCATTCCTCTAGGTCTGCCATGGCCACGTGGGGTGGCCACATCTTGGATGGCCACAGTGCTGCTGCCAGCATCTGGGGTGGCCACGGTGCTGCTGCCAGCATCTGGGGTGGCCACGGTGATGCTGCCAGCATCTGGGGTGGCCACAGTGCTGCTGCCAGCATCTGGGGTGGCCACAGTGCTGCTGCCAGCATCTGGGGTGGCCACGGTGATGCTGCCAGCATCTGGGGTGGCCACGGTGATGCTGCCAGCATCTAGGGTGGCCACGGTGATGCTGCCAGCATCTGGGTGCCACGGTGATGCTGCCACATCTGGGTGGTCACGGTGCTGCTGCTCAGCATCTGGGGTGGCCACGTGATGCTGCCAGCATCGGGTGGCCACGGTGATGCTGCCAGCATCTAGGGTGGCCACGGTGATGCTGCCAGCATCTGGGGTGGCCACGGTGATGCTGCCAGCATCTGGGGTGGCCACGGTGATGCTGCCAGGATCTGGGTGGTCACGGTGCTGCTGCCAGCATCTGGGGTGGCCACGGTGATGCTGCCACATCTGGGGTGGCCACGGTGATGCTGCCAGCATCTGGGTGGCCACGGTGATCTGCCAGCATCTGGGGTGGTCACGTGCTGCTGCCAGCATCTGGGGTGGCCCGTGATGCTGCCAGCATCTGGGGTGGCCACGGTGATGCTGCCAGCATCTGGGGTGGCCACGGTGATGCTGCCAGCATCTGGGGTGGCCACAGTGCTGCTGCCAGCATCTGAGGTGGCCACAGTGCTGCTGCCAGCATCTGGGGTGGCCACAGTGCTGCTGCCAGCATCTGGGGTGCCACAGTGCTGCTGCAGCATCTGGGGTGGCCACGGTGATGCTGCCAGCATCTGGGGTGGCCACGGTGATGCTGCCAGCATCTGGGGTGGCCACAGTGCTGCTGCCAGCATCTGGGGTGGCCACGGTGATGCTGCCAGCATCTGGGGTGGTCACGGTGCTGCTGCCAGCATCTGGGGTGGCCACGGTGATGTTGCCAGCATCTGGGGTGGCCACGGTGATGCTGCCAGCATCTGGGGTGGCCACGGTGATGCGCAGCATCTTGGGGTAGCCACAGTGCTGCTGCCAGCATCTGGGGTGGCCACAGTGCTGCTGCCAGCATCTGGGGTGGCCACGGTGATGCTGCCAGCATCTGGGGTGGCCACGGTGATGCTGCCAGCATCTGGGGTGGCCACGGTGATGCTGCCAGCATCTGGGGTGGTCACGGTGATGCTGCCAGCATCTGGGGTGGCCACGGTGATGCTGCCAGCATCTGGGGTGGCCACAGTGCTGCTGCCAGCATCTGGGGTGGCCACGGTGATGCTGCCAGCATCTGGGGTGGCCACGGTGATGCTGCCAGCATCTGGGGGCCACGGTGATGCTGCCAGCATCTGGGGTGGCCACAGTGCTGCTGCCAGCATCTGGGGTGGCCACGGTGATGCTGCCAGCATCTGGGGTGGCCACGGTGATGCTGCCAGCATCTGGGGTGGCCACGGTGATGCTGCCAGCATCTGGGGTGGCCACGGTGATGCTGCCAGCATCTGGGGTGGCCACGGTGATGCTGCCAGCATCTGGGGTGGCCACAGTGCTGCTGCCAGCATCTGGGGTGGCCATGGAGGTGTTGACTACACTCGTCATCTTTCGCTTTACTTGTTCAACAACTGACTGGGTTTCAGAAACATGTTATTTCCCCAGCAGTAAACAGGAGTCATCTGCTCTACCTGCTGCTTCCTTAATTTCTTTAGCTTTTTTCATCATTTCTAATCGCTTCCGGCTGATCGTATGCGAATACTGTTTCTTCGGGCGACGTATTATGTATGAAATTTGCACAATATATGGCAAAATTACGGGTCACTAGGGTCTGCTGCGGTCACTCAGAGCGACGCACATCCCCCTCCTGCCGACTGTCAGTCAGCACTGAGACTCGTGTGGTTGAAGCAGCTCAAACTGCAGCCACTCATAAAGTTACCAATTTGTATTTTGTAGCATTTGACACTAAAATATGAACAAAAAATGACGAGAAATGTCTAAAAATAACAACAAATGTATTACTGTTATGGTATACGTCACGACAATTACGCATTTACCTCATTTATTATAATTACGGTAACTTTTTTAGAGAATTATCGTACAGAGACGAGACATACACCAAAATATTACCAGATTCTTGAGCTCTTTTTCGGTAACATTAACTCATTTTTCAATTCTTTTCGTATTTTCCGTATAATTCAGCGCTTGACGCGTCACGCGCCGCTAACGTTCACACAACAACACTAATCTACGCACCTAAATACGTTCATAAATGTACTTACACAAATAAATAATTAATCAAGCTAATAATTAACATATGTAAAATATTAAATATAAATATATGTTCCAGATTTTCACTAGTGGCCAGTTCTTGGTGGACGAACTGTGATAGAGATCTCTCATGTCTCAGGTAGTCGACGTTCGAGTCTGTCCAGGAGGATGTTATTACAGAGCGCAGATTATCTGCGTGTCCTCCTCTGTAATAACATCTACCTTCGTATACTGATATTAATACACTTGTGTAGTAATATCATATATGGACAGTGCTTCAAGGCTGGCTGACACTGCTGACCTCAGGGAAGTGGTGAAGGTGAATACCTGGATCCACGTACCTGAGGTGGGACTGCTGACCTCAGGGAAGTGGTGAAGGGTGAATACCTGGATCCACGGACCTGGGGTGGGACTGCTGACCTCAGGGAAGTGGTGAAGGGTGAATACCTGGATCCACGGACCTAGGGTGGGACTGCTGACCTCAGGGAAGTGGTGAAGGGTGAATACCTGGATCCACGGACCTGGGGTGGGACTGCTGACCTCAGGGAAGTGTTGAAGGGTGAATACCTGGATCCACGTACCTGAGGTGGGACTGCTGACCTCAGGGAAGTGGTGAAGGGTGAATACCTGGAACCACGGACCTGGGGTGGGACTGCTGACCTCAGGGACGTGGTGACAGGTGAATACCTGGAACCACGGACCTGGGGTGGGACTGCTGACCTCAGGGAAGTGGTGAAGGGTGAATACCTGGATCCACGGACCTAGGGTGGGACTGCTGACCTCAGGGAAGTGGTGAAGGGTGAATACCTGGATCCACGGACCTGGGGTGGGACTGCTGACCTCAGGGAAGTGGTGACAGGTGAATACCTGGAACCACGGACCTGGGGTGGGACTTGCTGACCTCAGGGACGTGGTGACGGGTGAATACCTGGAACCATGGACCTGGGGTGGGACTTGCTGACCTCAGGGAAGTGGTTAAGGGTGAATGCCTGGATCCACTGACCTGGGGTGGGACTTGCTGACCTCAGGGAAGTGGTGAAGGGTGTATACCTGGATCCACGGACCTGCGGTGGGACTTGCTGACCTCAGGGAAGTGGTGACGGGTGTATACCTGGAACCACGGGCCTGGGGTGGGACTTGCTGACCACGGACCGGGGGTAGGACTAGGTGAGGCATCACCAGACTTCAAGGGAAGACATCCGGGGGCCCACGGATGAATTCCCGGGGAAGGCTTAGATGCAAAAGTTCGGATAGGAAGTGTAGGGTAGGAAGTGTAGGATGGGAAGTGTATGATAGGAAGTGTAGGATGGGAAGTGTAGGATGGGAAGTGTAGGATAGGAAGTGTAGGATAGGAAGTGTAGGATGGGAAGTGTAGGATAGGAAGTGTAGGATAGGAAGTGGGGAAGGGAGAATATCTGAGGGGACACAGATGGACTCCTGGACACATGAACCTGGAAGACTTAGTGTAGGATGGGAAGTGTTGGATAGGAAGTGTAGGATGGGAAGTGAGGAAGGGAGAATGTCTGAGGGGACACAGATAGACTCCTGGACACATGAACCTGGTGGAAGTATATAAGTGTAGGAATAATGGAAGTGTTGGATAGGAAGTGTAGGATGGGAAGTGAGGAAGGGAGAATGTCTGAGGGGACACAGATAGACTCCTGGACACATGAACCTGGGGAAGACTTAGTGTAGGATGGGAAGTGTAGATAGGAAGTTTAGGATAGGAAGTGTAGATGGAAGTGAGGAAGGGAGAATGTCTGAGGGGACACAGATAGACTCCTGGACACATGAACCTGGGGAAGACTTAGTGTAGGATGGGAAGTGTAGGATAGGAAGTTTAGAATAGGAAGTGTAGGATGGGAAGTGAGGAAGGGAGAATGTCTGAGGGGACACAGATAGACTCCTGGACACATGAACCTGGGGAAGACTTAGTGTAGGATGGGAAGTGTTGGATAGGAAGTGTAGGATGGGAAGTGAGGAAGGGAGAATGTCTGAGGGGACACAGATAGACTCCTGGACACATGAACCTGGGGAAGACTTAGTGTAGGATGGGAAGTGTAGGATAGGAAGTTTAGAATAGGAAGAGTAGGATAGAAAGTGAAGAAGGGAGAATATCTGAGGGGACACAGATGGACTCCTGGACACATGAACCTGGGGAAGACTTAGATGCAAGATTACTGAGTGTAGGATAGGAAGTGAGGAAGGGAGAATATCTGAGGGGACACAGATAGACTCCTGGACACATGAACCTGGGGAAGACTTAGTGTAGGATGGGAAGTGTTGGATAGGAAGTTTAAGATAGGAAGAGTAGGATGGGAAGTGAGGAAGGGAGAATGTCTGAGGGGACACAGATGGACTCCTGGACACATGAACCTGGGGAAGACTTAGATGCAAGATTTCTGAGTGTAGGATAGGAAGTGAGGAAGGGAGAATATCTGAGGGGACACATGAACCTGGGGAAACCATCAAAAACACAGTAAGTGGACCTTAAAGACGAACTACTTGCCTCCACTTTGCAAGGTCTGGTAACTCAGTGGCTGACAGTGGTAATATGCTCAGTGTTTCACCTGGATCAATCCCGGCAGGTTTCCTGACACTTGTTGCTCCTGTTCACCTAGTAGTAAGTAGTTATTGCTATCACTTGTTCACCTAGTAGTAAGTAGTTATTGTTATCACTTGTTCACCTAGTAGTAAGTAGTTATTGTTATCACTTGTTCACCTAGTAGTAAGTAGTTATTGTTATCACTTGTTCACCTAGTAGTGAGTAGTTATTGTTATCACTTGTTTACCTAGTAGTGAGTAGTTATTGTTATCACTTGTTCACCTAGTAGTAAGTAGTTATTGCTATCACATGTTCACCTAGTAGTGAGTAGTTATTGTTATCACTTGTTCACCTAGTAGTGAGTAGTTATTGTTATCACTTGTTCACCTAGTAGTGAGTAGTTATTGTTATCACTTGTTTACTTAGTAGTGAGTAGTTATTGTTATCACTTGTTCACCTAGTAGTAAGTAGTTATTGTTATCACTTGTTCACCTAGTAGTAAGTAGTTATTGTTATCACATGTTTACCTAGTAGTGAGTAGTTATTGTTATCACTTGTTCACCTAGTAGTAAGTAGTTATTGTTATCACATGTTCACCTAGTAGTGAGTAGTTATTGTTATCACTTGTTCACCTAGTGTTAAATAGTTATTGTTATCACTTGTTCACAGTAACAGAGAAGACCAGTACAGTAACACAGAAGAACGAGTACACTACTACAGAAGACCAGTACAGTAACACAGAAGAACGGGTACACTACTACAGAAGACCAGTACAGTAACACAGAAGAACGGGTACACTACTACAGAAGACCAGTACAGTAACACAGAAGAACGGGTACACTACTACAGAAGACCAGTACAGTAACACAGAAGAACGGGCACACTACTACAGAAGACCAGTACAGTAACACAGAAGAACGGGTACACTACTACAGAAGACCAGTACAGTAACACAGAAGAACGGGTACACTACTACAGAAGACCAGTACAGTAACACAGAAGAACGAGTACACTACTACAGAAGACCAGTACAGTAACACAGAAGAACGAGTACACTACTACAGAAGACCAGTACAGTAACACAGAAGAACGGGTACACTACTACAGAAGACCAGTACAGTAACACAGAAGAACGGTACACTACTACAGAAGACCAGTACAGTAACACAGAAGAACGGGTACACTACTACAGAAGACCAGTACAGTAACACAGAAGAACGGGTACACTACTACAGAAGACCAGTACAGTAACACAGAAGAACGGGTACAGTACAGTAACAGAGAAGACCAATACGGTAACAGAGATGACCAGTACAGAACAGTAACACTTGTTCACCTAGTGTTAAGTAGTTATTGTTATCACTTGTTCACCTAGCAGTGAGTAGTTATTGTTATCACATGTTTACCTAGTAGTGAGTAGTTATTGTTATCACATGTTTACCTAGTAGTGAGTAGTTATTGTTATCACTTGTTCACCTAGTGTTAAATAGTTATTGTTATCACTTGTTCACCTAGTAGTTAGAAATTATTGTTATCACTTGTTCACCTAGTGTTAAGTAGTTATTGTTATCACTTGTTCACCTAGTAAGTTATTGTTATCACTTGTTCACCTAGTAGTGAGTAGTTATTATCACTTGTTCACCTAGTGTTAAGTAGTTATTGTTATCACTTGTTCACCTAGTAGTAAGTAATTATCACTTGTTCACCTAGTAGTAAGTAGTTATTGTTATCACTTGTTCAGATGGATGGATCCCGTCAACAATGTCTGTCAGCTGGTCTGTAATAATTGTATCACGTACTTGTAGTAATGTGAGATTATTATTATAATTATTATTATTGTTTTTTATTTTTTACTAACACATCGTCGGTTCCCCACCAAAGCAGGGTGACCCACCAAGGCAGGGTGACCCACCAAGGCATGGTGACCCACCAAGGCATGGTGACCCACCAAGGCAGGGTCACCCACCAAGGCAGGGTGACCCACCAAGGCAGGGTGACCCACCAAGGCAGGGTGACCCACCAAGGCAGGGTGATCCACCAAGGCAGGGTGACCCACCAAGGCAGGGTGACCCACCAAGGCAGGGTGACCCACCAAGGCATGGTGACCCACCAAGGCATGGTGACCCACCAAGGCAGGGTCACCCACCAAGGCATGGTGACCCACCAAGGCAGGGTGACCCACCAAGGCAGGGTGACCACCAAGGCAGGTGACCCACCAAGGCAGGGTGACCCACCAAGGCAGGGTGACCCACCAAGGCAGGTGACCCACCAAGGCAGAGTGACCACCAAGCAGGGTGACCCACCAAGGCAGGGTGACCCACCAAGGCAGGGTGACTCACCAAGGCAGGGTGACTCACCAAGGCAGGGTGACCCACCAAGGCAGGGTGACCCACCAAGGCAGGGTGGCCCACCCCAAGGCAGGGGACCCACCAAGGCAGGGTTGACCCACCAAGGCAGGGTGACCCACCAAGGCAGGGTGACCCACCAAGGCAGGGTGACCCACCAAGGCAGGGTGATCCACCAAAGCAGGGTGACCCACCAAGGCAGGGTGACCCACCAAGGCATGGTGACCCACCAAGGCATGGTGACCCACCAACGGCATGGTGACCCACCAAGGCATGGTGACCCACCAAGGCATGTGACCCACCAAGGCAGGGTCACCCACCAAGGCAGGGTCACCCACCAAGGCAGGTCACCCACCAAGGCAGGGTCACCACCAAGGCAGGTCACCCACCAAGGCAGGTGACCCACCAAGGCAGGTGACCCACCAAGGCAGGGTGAACCCACCAAGGCAGGGTGATCCACCAAGGCAGGGTGACCCACCAAGGCAGGGTTGACCCACCATAGGCAGGGTGATCCACCAAGGCAGGTGATCCACCAAGGCAGGTGACCACCAAAGCAGGTGACCCACCAAGGCAGGGTGACCCACCAAGGCATGGTGACCCACCAAGGCATGGTGACCCACCAAGGCAGGGTCACCCACCAAGGCATGGTGACCCACCAAGGCAGGGTGACCCACCAAGGCAGGGTGACCCACCAAGGCAGGGTGACCCACCAAGGCAGGGTGACCCACCAAGGCAGGTGACCCACCTAGGCAGGGTGATCCACCAAGGCAGGTGACCCACCAAGGCAGGGTGACTCACCAAGGCAGGGTGACCCACCAAGGCAGGGTGACTCACCAGACAGGTGACTCACCAAGACAGGGTGACCCCACCAAGGCAGGGTGACCACCATGGCAGGTGGCCCCACCAAGGCAGGTGACCCACCAGGCAGGGTGACCCACCAAGGCAGGGTGACCCACCAAGGCAGGGTGACCCACCAAGGCAGGGTGACCCACCAAGGCAGGGTGACCCACCAAGGCAGGGTGACCCACCAAGGCAGGGTGACCCCACCAAGGTCAGTGACCCACCAAGGCAGGGTTGAACCACCAAGGCAGGGTGACCCACCAAGGCAGGGTGGCCCACCAAGGCAGGGTGGCCCACCAAGGCAGGGTGACCCACCAAGGCAGGGTGACCCACCAAGGCAGGGTGGCCCGAGAGAGAAAAACTTTCATCAATCACTCCATCACTGTCTTGCCAGAGGCGCACTCACACCACAGTTATGAAATTGCAACACTACCACCCCTCCTTCAGAGTGTTAGCTCTGTACTTTACATCTCCAGGACTCAAGTCCGGTCTGCCGGTTTCCCTGAATCCCTTCATAAATGTTACCTTGCTCACACTCAACATACATGTATGCTTGCTAGAAGTCCAAGCATCTCACTCACAAAACCTCCTTTATCCCCTGCCTCCAACTCCTCCAAGGCCGACCCCGACCTCGCAATCCCTCCACTATAGATTTATACTCTCTCGAAGCCATTCTACTTCGTTCCATCCTCTCTACATGTTTTGGTAATCCCGCACCTCCTCCTAATTTCCATACTACGGATTCTCTACATTGACCTCAGACATTACATCTCCACTGTCTCCAGTCTTCTTGTTGCAACATTCACCACTCAGGCTTCACACTGTCTCTAGTCTTCTTGCAGCAACATTCACCACTCATGCTTCACACTGTCTCCAGTCTTCTTGCTGCAACATTCACCACTCATGCTTCACACTGTCTCCAGTCTTCTTGCTGCAACATTCACCACTCATGCTTCACACTGTCTCTAGTCTTCTTGATGCAACATTCACCACTCAGGCTTCACACTGTCTCTAGTCTTCTTGATGCAACATTCACCACTCATGCTTCACACTGTCTCCAGTCTTCTTGCTGCAACATTCACCACTCAGGCTTCACACTGTCTCTAGTCTTCTTGATGCAACATTCACCACTCAGGCTTCACACTGTCTCTAGTCTTCTTGCAGCAACATTCACCACTCAGGCTTCACACTGTCTCCAGTCCTTCATGTATGCAACATTCACCACTCAGGCTTCACACTGTCCTCTAGTCTTCATTGCAGCAACATTCACCACTCAGGCTTCACACTGTCTCCAGTCTTCTTGCTGCAACATTCACCACTCAGGCTTCACACTGTCTCTAGTCTTCTTGCAGCAACATTCACCACTCAGGCTTCACACTGTCTCTAGTCTTCTTGCAGCAACATTCACCACTCATGCTTCACACTGTCTCCAGTCTTCTTGCTGCAACATTCACTACTCAGGCTTCACACTGTCTCCAGTCTTCTTGTTGCAACATTCACCACTCAGGCTTCACACTGTCTCCAGTCTTCTTGTTGCAACATTCACCACTCATGCTTCACACGTCTCCAGTTCTTCTTGCTGCAACATTCACCACTCATGCTTCACACTGTCTCCAGTCTTCTTGCTGCAACATTCACCACTCATGCTTCACACTGTCTCCAGTCTTCTTGTTGCAACATTCACCACTCATGCTTCACACTGTCTCCAGTCTTCTTGCTGCAACATTCACCACTCATGCTTCACACTGTCTCCAGTCTTCTTGCTGCAACATTCACCACTCATGCTTCACACTGTCTCCAGTCTTCTTGCTGCAACATTCACCACTCATGCTTCACACTGTCTCAGTCTTCTTGTTGCAAACATTCACCACTCAGGCTTCACACTGTCTCCAGTCTTCTTGCTGCAACATTCACCACTCATGCTTCACACTGTCTCTAGTCTTCTTGCTGCAACATTCACCACTCAGGCTTCACACTGTCTCCAGTCTTCTTGCTGCAACATTCACCACTCATGCTTCACACTGTCTCTAGTCTTCTTGCTGCAACATTCACCACTCATGCTTCACACTGTCTCCAGTCTTCTTGCTGCAACATTCACCACTCATGCTTCACACTGTCTCTAGTCTTCTTGCTGCAACATTCACCACTCAGGCTTCACACTGTCTCCAGTCTTCTTGCTGCAACATTCACCACTCAGGCTTCACACCCACATAAGAGCATCGGTATAACTATACTCTCATACATTCCCATCTTTGCTTCCATGGATAATGTTGTTAGTCTCCACAGACTCCTCAATGTACCACTCACATTTTTCCCCTCGTTAATTCTGCTAATGAATGACAATAAAAATACAGTAAAAATGTAAGTTAGAAGTATTCCAGGAAGACTTGACCTGGTGACTCAACAAACTTTTCCTCCCGATGATACAACTTGGGCCACCAAGCTTCCTACCTTCTTTATACTGTTTTTTTTTTTCTTTGGGAAGAGGGTTGTTATATTTTTTTGCTATATTTAAAAAGATATTAACATAACCGACACGATAGAAAAGTAAGTAGACACACATGCAATATAATTATAATAAACTATACAAGATTAGTGTCACAAGTGACTTGGTCCTTAGGTAAATAGATAAATAAACCCTAACAAATTCCCAGGCCCTGATGAGCGTTTCGCAAGGGTTCTAAAGGAATGTAAAGAAGAGCTTAGCAAACCTTTTTGGCTAATCTTTTCAATATATCACTATAGAACTGGCATGGCGCCAATAAGTGGAAAATGGCAAATGTGATACCATTTTCAAAGCAGGTGACAGGTCCTGGCTTCGAACTATAGACCAATAAGCCTAACCCCATAGTGGGAAAATTTATGGAAACAATAATTTCCGAGGCATTCGTACCACCTTTAAAAGCAGAAATTAATCAACGAATCTCAGCATGGTTTTACAAAGGGGGGTTCCTGCCTTACAAATTATTAACTTTTTTTCACTAGGGTATTTGAGGAGGTAGATCATGGTAACGAATATGATATTGTGTATATGGACTTCAGTAAGGCTTTTGACAGGGTCCCACATCAGAGACTTTTGAGGAAAATTATGGCACGTGGAATAGAAGAAATTTTTCCTGGATAGAGGCATGGTTGTCAAATAGGCAGCAGAGAGTTTGCAAAAATGGGGAGAAATCAGAGCCGTGTTCCACAGGGGTCAGTGTTGGGCCCCCTATTGTTCACAATCTACATAAACGACATTGATGAGGGCATAAAGAGCGACTTGAGCAAGTTTGCCGATGACACCAAAATAGGCCGTCGAATTCATTCTGACGAGGACATTAGAGCACTCCAGGAAGATTTGAATAGACTGATGCAGTGGCAGATGCAATTTAATATAGACAAATGCAAAGTTCCAAATGTTGGACAGGAAAATAAACCATGCCATATATAAAATAAATAATGTAGATCTTTACGGATAGTGAAAAAGATTTAGGAGTTCTGGTTAGCAGTAATCTGAAACCAAGACAACAGTGCATAAGTGTTGGCAATAAAGCTAACCTCATTCTTGTCTTCATATCAAGAAGCAAAAATAATAGGAGTCCTAAGGTTGTTCTTTAAATCTATATATCCTTGGTTAGGCCTCATTTAGATTATGCTGCACAGTTCTGGTCGCCGTATTACAGAATGGATATAAATGCTCTGGAAAGCATACTAAGGAGGATGACAAAGTTGATCCCATGTATCAGAAACCTTCCCTATGAGGATATACTGAGGGCCCTGAATCTGCACTTTCTAGAAAGTCGTAGAATGAGGGCGGATATGATTGAGGTGTATAAATGGAAGACAGGAATAAATGAAGGGGATGTAATAACGAGTTGAAAATATCTAGCCTAGACAGGACTCGTAACAATGGTTTTAAGTTGGAAAAATTCAGATTCATGAAGGATATAAGATAGTACTGGTTAGGTAATAGAGTTGTGGATGAGTGGAACAAACTCCCGAGTACAGTTATAGAGGGTAAAACGTTGTGTAGTTTTAAAAATAGGTTAGATAAATACATGAGTGGGTGTGGGTGGGTGTGAGTTGGACCTGATTAGCTTGTGCTACTAGGTCAGTTGCCGTGTTCCTTCCTTAAGTGAATGTGACCTGACCTGACTAATTGAAGATTGAGACACTTATGCAGCATATGGGAATCTTATTCAGGAAACGTTTCGCCACACAGTGGCTTCATCAGTCCAATACAAAGAGGAAGGCGTAAGGAGAGGAGTAGTATGAGGTAATCAGTCCCTCAGCCTGGAGTCGATGTGTTCAGTCCATCAATCTTGTAGAATGTACAGCATAGGGCCGTAGACGTGGCTTATATACTGTAGTGAGGTGAGGTGAAGCAGGCGGAGGCGGGGTCATAGTGGTACCATCCACTAGTCGAAGTAGGTCTTTGTCCAAAGGTTGAACAAGTGTTGAAGAATTCTTTGTAACAAGATCCCATGATGCTGCAGTGTCTGACAGTTGTGATGAATGGTTTGAAAAACCGACAAGTTGAAGATTGAGACACTTATGCAGCATATGGGAATCTTTATTCAGGAAACGTTTCGCCACACAGTGGCTTCATCAGTCCAAACCAGATCTCTTACTTTTCTCTGCAACAATGCAAGCTCCTGATGTGTTGATTGCAAAACGAAGTCCAACACACTCAAATTCTTGCTTTATTCATGAGCCAGGAAGACCATCCGTTCTCTGCACTCGATCACATTTCCAACATTATTACAAAGAAAATTTCGCCTCTAGTTTGACCTGATCTTCGTCTTTGGTCGCACTTCATTTACTCTTAACAGTATCCTGGTGGGAACTTGGTCTTTCAAGTTCTTGTCGTCTGACTTCACTGGAAGCAGATCGTGCATTATACTGCCTCACCCGAGACTGATTCACCAGACTTTAGCCTCCAGGAAGGTACCATCGTGTTGGTGTAAGACTCTTGGTGCAATGAATTTGAGCTGCTTTTCTGTCTTTAGGATCAAACCTGATTACCAGCCATTCCCCAGGAAATGTAGCATCCATACAGGATTACCACTTCCCCATGAATATAAAATATATTATTCCAAAACTCCGCTCTGCTGTTGTCTTTACCTGGTTCCTCATCGCCTCTTGGGATTGAAGACTTGAGGGTGTTGGCTGTGTGTGTATGTGTATGTGTGTGTGTGTGTGTGTGTGTGTGTGTGTGTGTGTGTGTGTGTGTGTGTGTGTGTGTGTGTGTGTGTGTGTGTGTGTTTCGCCTATATGTGGTGAAGTTGTTCCACTTCTTTGCTACAATAAGGCTGAAGAAATATTCCCTAACATCCACATGACTCATTTGCTTTCAACTTCCAGCTGTGTCCTCGTGTTCCTCACAAACAATCTGCCCCTATTCACCCTAACAGTTCATCTCGGTATTTTTTACGTTTTGAACATATCACACCCAGTCCTTTCCTGTACTGTCAACAGCATGAGTTCCCTTAACTTCTCCTCATAGGACATACGCCTTAGCTCCAGAACTAGTATTGTTGCAAATCTCTTTTTTTTCCAATTTTTTGACATGCTTGATTAAGTGTGGATTTCATACTTGTGCTGCATACCCCAGTATTGGTCTGATGTATACTTAATACAATTGTGTAAATGACTCCTTATTTAGATTTCCTAAAGCCTGTCTTAGATTTGCAAGACTCGCACTTACTGCTGCAGTTATTTGGCTAATGTTCGCCTCAGACGATATGCTTGGCACAATACTCACCCTCCGAGCCTGTATTCCGCCTGAGGTCTTCTTTTCCTTCCTCCAAACTTCGTAACTTTTTACCAGTTGGGGATAATTTAAGGAGCCTCTAGTAAGATCAGTCCTGTAACCTATTCAGATCCATTAGTAGTTTTTCTTGGATCTTAGCTTTTTGTATTCACCGCATCATTTTACATTATCTGCGAACAGGAATACCTCTGACTCTATCCTTTTCATAATGTCATTCAAGGTATATAAGAAATATTACCGGTTTTATTACTAATCATTGCAGAACTCCACTCGTTGCATGGACTCATTTTAACACCTCTAGGACAATAACTCGTTATTTCCTTCCTATAAAGTATATTTTTATTCATTGTAGTGCCTTCCCTGTTTTTCCTGCCTGCTCCTCTAGCATTTTCTCCAAGTCCCATGGGTGGTACTGTGTCTTACAGCCCAGGAGAATTCAATCTACACATCCCTTTCTCTCTTCCCTGCTTGCTTCTCTTACCTTGTGTTAGAACTCGGTAGGTCCGTGAGACAGGATTTACCTCCTCAAACGCCGTTCTGGCTATCATGTGCTCACTCCTATTTAAATGTTCCATCACTCTACCAGTGACACTGGTCTGTAGTTTAACGCTACACGTGTCTCAATTCATATTTTTTTAACATATTTGCTATCACATATCCGGCAGTTGTCCTGTGTTGACTGAGTAGCTGAAGATTGTTGCTAGTGGCACACACAGTGCCTCTGCTCCCTCTCTCTGGACCCACGGAGAGATATTATCTGAGTCCACTGTTTTCAGGTATCTAGCTCACACAGTAGCTTCGTCACCTCGCACAGTTGTAAGTATTATGTGCAGCGATCGACGGTGCACTCTACTGCTTCGGTTCGCATGTAGCTTCCCTGTTTCCTCTGAGAATGCCTCCACAAATTTCTGGCTGATCTTCTCATAGACTTCCATATCCTTCCTTGTAGGCTCTCATCCTTCTTTCCTTCTGCCTGATTACATGTTGTCTTCCTCCCAGTGTGGCTTTGGGTCGGATTTGGCTTTCGATGCCATACCAGTCTCATATTTATGTGTGTGTGTGTGTGTGTGTGTGTGTGTGTGTGTGTGTGTGTGTGTGTGTGTTGTGTGGTGTACTCACCTAGTTGTACTCACCTAGTTGAGGTTGCGGGGTCGAGTCCGAGCTCCTGGCCCCGCCTCTTCACTGATCGCTACTAGGTCACTCTCCCTGAGCCGTGAGCTTTATCATACCTCTGCTTAAAGCTATGTATGGATCCTGCCTCCACTACATCGCTTCCCAAACTATTCCACTTACTGACTACTCTGTGGCTGAAGAAATACTTCCTAACATCCCTGTGATTCATGTGTGTCTTCTGCTTCCAACTGTGTCCCCTTGTTACTGTGTCCAATCTCTGGAACATCCTGTCTTTGTCCACCTTGTCAATTCCTCTCAGTATTTGTATGTCGTTATCATGTCCCCCCTATCTCTCCTGTCCTCCAGTGTCGTCAGGTTGATTTCCCTTAACCTCTCCTCGTAGGACATACCTCTTAGCTCTGGGACTAGTCATGTTGCAAACCTTTGCACTTTCTCTAGTTTCTTCACGTGCTTGGCTAGGGGTGGGTTCCAAACTGGTGCCGCATACTCCAATAGGGCCTAACATACACGGTGTACAGGGTCCTGAATGATTCCTTATTAAGATGTCGGAATGCTGTTCTGAGGTTTGCCAGGCGCCCATATGCTGCAGCAGTTATTTGGTTGATGTGCGCTTCAGGAGATGTGCCTGGTGTTATACTCACCCCAAGATCTTTTTCCTTGAGTGAGGTTTGTAGTCTCTGACCCCCTAGACTGTACTCCGTCTGCGGCCTTCTTTGCCCTTCCCCAATCTTCATGACTTTGCACTTGGTGGGATTGAACTCCAGGAGCCAATTGCTGGACCAGGTCTGCAGCCTGTCCAGATCCATTTGTAGTTCTGCCTGGTCTTCGATCGAGTGTATTCTTCTCATCAACTTCACGTCATCTGCAAACAGGGACACCTCAGAGTCTATTCCTTCCGTCATGTCGTTCACAAATACCAGAAACAGCACTGGTCCTAGGACTGACCCCTGCGGGACCCCGCTGGTCACAGGTGCCCACTCTGACACCTCGCCACGTACCATGACTCGCTGCTGTCTTCCTGACAAGTATTCCCTGATCCATTGTAGTGCCTTCCCTGTTATCCCTGCTTGTCCTCCAGTTTTTGCACCAATCTCTTGTGTGGAACTGTGTCAAACGCCTTCTTGCAGTCCAAGAAAATGCAATCCACCCACCCCTCTCTCTCTTGTCTTACTGCTGTCACCATGTCATAGAACTCCAGTAGGTTTGTGACACAGGATTTCCCGTCCCTGAAACCATGTTGGCTGCTGTTGATGAGATCATTCCTTTCTAGGTGTTCCACCACTCTTCTCCTGATAATCTTCTCCATGATTTTGCATACTATACATGTCAGTGACACGTCTGTAGTTTAATGCTTCATTCTGTCTCCTTTTTAAAGTTTGGGGACACATTTGCTGTCTCCATGCCTCGGGAAATCTCCCTGTTTCGATAGAGTATTGAAATTTTTTGTTAGGGGTACACATAGCGCCTCTGCTCCCCTCTCAATCCCCATGGGGAATTTTTTACTGGCCCCATTCCTTTGGGTACTAGCTCACTCAGAAGCCTCTTCATTTCTTCCTCGTTGTGGGGCACTGTTGTGTGGTGTGTGTGTGTGGTTGTGTGCGTGTGTGTACACTCACCTATTTGACCACCTTTTTTAGGGTTGCGGGGGCGAGTCCAGCCCCTGGCCCCGCCTCTTCCCCGGGTTGTGTATGTGTGTGTGTGGTGTGTGTGTGTGGTGTGTGTTTTGTGTGTGGTGTGTGGGTGGGTGTGTCGCGTCGGTGCGCGGCAGTGCCGTTCGCAGGTACATGTTGTGGGCACCCCCGGATATCTACCTACACACTCCCGCGGCTGGGTTTTTTTAAGTTTAAATTAAAAAACCCGGGCCTGACCGGGATTTTACCTCAAAAACCCAAAATTAATTTTTTTGGGGTGGGATGTAAGGTTATAGAAATTTTAGGTTTTAAAATTTTTTATATATATTTCTTTGGGTTGGTCATAAAAACACTATTAAAAGGCTGTACTCTTACTCTTACTTTATACGTTAATAAATCATGGAAAAGTTCATCATAGACTTTTGTATTTTTTATAAAAACGGGAACAATTACAGTATTTTAAGATAGAGCACCAAATGACAATGCAATTCTCATTACAGTAAAAAAACATTGCAGTACAGTCCTGTATTGTACAGTGTAACAGGGGCTTTTTTTCAAGTTATAATTTAATAACAGTTTGTAAGAGGTTCGTTTCAAACTTACAACCCACAAGACTTTCTTTTTAATGAATTAGATATTGATAACAAAGGTTTATGGCCTGATGATGAAATTTTCACTGTGGTATGCGTTTCACAGATGATGAACATTGTCACTGTGTATATGCTGTTCACTGATGATGAACATTGTCACGTGTGTATCTGTTGCACTGACAGTGAACATTTTCACTGGTTTATGCTGTTGCACTGACGAGTGAACATTGCACTGTGTGTATGCGTACACTGATGAGTGAACATTTCACGTGGTATGCGTTCACTGACAGTGAACATTGTCACTGTGTGTAGCGTTGCACGATATAACATTGTCACTGGTATATGCTGTTTCACTGATGAGTGAAAATTGTCACTGTGTATATGCTGTTTCACTGACGATGAACATTGTCACTGGGTAGCTGTTTTCACTGAGGTGAACATTTTCACTGTGTGTAGCTGTTCACGATGGTGAACATTGTCACTGTGAATGCTGTTGCACTGAGAGGAAATTGTCACTGGTGTATGCGTTGCACGATAATGAAAATTGTCACTGTGTGTATCGTTTCACTGACGAGTGAACATTGTCCTGTGTGTATGCTGTTCCTGATGAGTGAACATTTCACGGGGTATGCTGTTCACTGACAGTGAACATTTTCACTGTGTGTAGCTGTTGCACTGACGAGTGAACATTGCACTGTGTTACTGTTACACACGATGAACATTGTCACTGGTGTCTCTAGGTTTACCAGCCCGTACCTATTACCTCCACAAGTTTTCGGTCTTTACAATACCTAATTTTCTTAATTTAGCTTAATTTCTAAAATTTTGGGTAAAATTCTCTCAAATAACTCAGAGCTTTCTGGGGAGCTTTCCAGTTCAAGTGTGTATAGCAAACTTCACTTATCAAAGTAGCTGATTTTTATTATTTAATTTTCAAGAGTTTCCACCGCTTGGTCAGAAATTTTATTATTTTTAGGATTTAAATCCTCATTAACAGGGAAGAAAGAAAGTAGAGGCGGTGGCGGGAGGCCTCCTCATCCTCTCTCGACCAAACTTTTGCACTTCAATATGACCTAACACTGTTTTGAGAGAGATTTCTTTTTCAACAATATTTAAGTAATGTGTTGTATATCAGTACACTAACAAGTCACGCCCTCATGCAATTCTTCGTTCCTTCAAAATTATCCATAACTAACAGGTCATCCCCTCATGCAGTTCTTTCTTCCTTCCTTCCTTCAAAATTATCCCTAACAGGTCACCCCCTCATGCAGTTCTTTCTTCCTTCCTTCAAAATTATCCATAACTATCAGGTCACGCCTTCATGCAAGAACATTTTTTGTAATCACAAAGCAGACAGTTATGAAGAACTGGTGCCAAACTTTCTGACAAGCTTTAAGAATTTAGGTACTAATGTGACTTCCTCCATAGCCACCTAGACAAATTTTCACATAGTCATGGTAATGTCAGCGAGGAAGAAAGGGAGAGGTTCCATCAAGATGTGAAGGTGATGGAGGAAAAGTATCAAGACAGATTAGGGACACACATGATGGCACACTATTGCTGGAGCTTCCAACCAAACTGTACTGATGACAAACTTAGAAGATAATCGTACAAACAACGTTTTCATATGCAATAATCATTGTTATATGAATTATCTTATTATATTAATTTGTTATTATATAGAATGAAGTGCTGGTGTGTATTAATTGATTTAATTTTTTCATGGTCTAAACAAAATTTTCAAAAGTATTTGTAAGTTAGCCACGCCTGATCAATGTGTGTTTTTACATCGTTCATATTTTTCATTGGAATACCAAACTTACTAAAAAAAACTAGAGCCACTTAAGTAAAACTGATGATATACTCAGAGTCAGCACCTCAAACTTACCCTAAAATCGGTGCAATATCATTGACGATAAAAGAAATCGTGACCAGTGTTGTTATAGTTACTAATTTTATCCGAGTTTTTATGCTATATCAAATTCAGTAATCATTAAAAGTCTTAGTCGCTGCAAAATAGCAATAACTAATAGTCATGAAATAAATTGGACCTTCCTGCCTCTCCCTGAAGGTCAAGTGTTCAGCTAAAACCATTAAAATACATAATACACAAAATGTGTTCGTTATTTCGTGCGGAGTCTGAGAGTTCTCGTGCTATCATATTACACATCCGATAATTCAGCCGCTTAAGAAAGCTGTTTTACAAAGTTAATCTTCAGGCTGCTTGGTATGCAGATCCCCCAGGGAAGCATGAACTTCCAAGCCTATTTTAACTTAGCTGTTTAAGATTGATGGTTGCCGAAGTAATATTTTGTACTTCCGGGGATTGTGTCCTGAGAAGAGGAACTGAAAACTGCTGTTGTAAATAAATGATCATATTCGCCTTCATAGACTTCTCGACGGTTAATATTCTTTAAGCTCTTGTTGCGAGACAGAGAATCTTCTCCTAATGTAGGAGCTGCCTGAAAGTTTTTACAAGGCAATGGCGATCAATACTTTTCTCTAGCCACAAGTGATTTAACATTGCATCTCACACACACACACACACACACACACACACACACACACACACACACACACGTAGCGATCATGAAGAGGCGGGGCCAGAGCTGAGTCTCGACCCCTGCAACCACAATTAGGTGAGTACAATTAGGTGAGTACACACACACACACACACACACACACACAAAATTTTCACTCGATCGAAGACCAGGCAGAACTACAAAGGGATCTGGACAGGCTGGAGACCTGGTCCAGCAACTGGCTCCTGGAGTTCAATCCCAACAAGTGCAAAGTCATGAAGATTGGGGAAGGGCAAAGAAGACCGCAGACGGAGTACAGTCTAGGGGGCCAGAGACTACAAACCTCACTCAAGGAAAAAGATCTTGGGGTGAGTATAACACCAGCACATCTCCTGAAGCGCACATCAACCAAATAACTGCTGCAGCATATGGGCGCCTAGCAAACCTCAGAACAGCATTCCGACATCTTAATAAGGAATCATTCAGGACCCTGTACACCGTGTACGTTAGGCACATATTGGAGTATGCGGCACCAGTTTGGAACCCACACCTAGCGAAGCACGTAAAGAAACTAGAGAAAGTGCAAAGGTTTGCAACAAGACTAGTCCCAGAGCTAAGAGGTATGTCCTACGAGGAGAGGTTAAGGGAAATCAACTGCAACACGGGAGGACGGGGGAGATAGGGGGGACATGATAACGACAAAAAAAATACTGAGGGGGAATTAAACAAGGTGGACAAAGACAGGATTTCCAAGTTGGACACAAAAAAGAGGACATTTTTTAAAAAGCAAAAAGACACAGATGAATCCAGGGAGGTTGGAAGTATTTCTTCACCCAACAAGTATCAGAAAGGGGAAAATTTTTTGGGGAAAGCGTGTAGGGGAGGCAGGATCCATACTTTAGCTGTAAGCAGAGGTTTGATAAAGCTCAGGGTTCGGGGAGAGTGCCCCAAGTTGCGAACATGAAGGGGCCCGGGGCCCCAGGAGCTCGGACTCGCCCCCGCAACCTCAACAGGGGAATTTAAACTAGGTGATTTACACACCCCACACACCAAAGGGGCAGGGAGGCAAAAAACCAAGGTGGCTGGGAAGGGAAAAATAAAAAGGGGAAAAGGGGACCCGGGGAGAAAAAAGGAGAACAGTCTTTAGACCCCAGAAAAAATTTTATCACAGAAAAAGAAGGGGGGCCCCCAAAACCCAATATAAAAAAGACATAGCAGCGAAACCCAAAATCGACCCGAAACTGTTGTACAGCCACATCAGGAGGAAAACAACGGCAAGGCCCAGGAAAATCAGGCTAAGGGGGAAAGGGGAGGAGAGACAAACGGAAATAAACCGGGGAAGAAATGTGAAAAAACTCAACAAGAGATTCAAAGAAGTGTTCACAGAGGGGGACAGAAGGACTCCAAAAAAGACGGAGAGGTGGGGGCACACCCCCAAGTGCGGAAAACCCAAAAAAAAAAGTGCACACAACCGGGGAAAGGGAAGGAAAAAGGGCTGAGTGGGGCTGGGAATACCTCAAAGGAAATTGGGGCCGAAAAACATCTCCCCATGGGTATTGAGAGAGGGGGGAGCAGAGGCGCTTGTGTCCCCCAAAACAACAATATTCAATAAATCTACAAAAACAGGGAGATTCCCTGAGGCATGGAAAAACCAAAATGTAGCCCCAATTTTTTAAAAAAAGGAGCCCGACATGAAGCAAAAAAACTACGCCCCAGGGTCACTGACATTTATAGTATGAAAAATCATGGAAAAATTTTTTATCGGGAGAAAGTGGGGGGGAACCCCTAAAAAAGGAAAATAAATCTCTAAACAGCAGCCAGCTTGGTTTCGGGGAGGGGAAAACCCTGTGTCACAAACCTATGGAGTTTCTAGGGACATGGTGACAGCAGAAGACAAGAGAGAGAGGGGTGGGTGGATTGCATTTTTTTGGGAAACTGCAAAAAAGGCGTTTTGAAAACGGGTTCCCACAAGAAAATTGGTGAAAAAAACCGGAGGACCAACGGGGAAAAACGGGGAAGGCACTAAAAAGGATCAGGGAAAACTTGCCCGGAAGACAGCAGCGAGTAGGGTACGTGGCGAGGTGTCAGAGTGGGCACCTGGCCAGGGGGGTTCCCCGCAGGGGTCAGCCCTAGGACCAGTGCTGTTTCTGGTATTTGTAAACCCGACATACGGAAGGAATCCCTTTTAGGTGCCCCTTTTTTGCAGATGACGGAATTTGGAGAAAAGAATACACTCGATCAAAGCCCCAGGCAAAAACTAAAAAGGGGGATCGGGACAGGTTTCAGAACGGGCCCAGAAATTTGGGGCTCCTGGGGTTAAATTCCCCCCAAGTGAAAAAGTCATAAAGTTTGGGGGAAAGGGGCCCAAAAAAGGCCGCAAAGGGAGTACAGCCCTGGGGGGTTCAGAGACTAAAAACCTCACTCAAGGAAAAAGATGGGGGGGGTGAGTAAAACACCCACCACATCCCCTAAGCGCACATAAACCAAAATAACTGCTGCAGCATATGGGCGCCAGAAAACCCTCAAACGGGCATTCCGACATTTTAAAAATAAGGAATCGTTCGGGGGGGGAAACCCTGAAACACCGAATCGTTAGGCCCAAAAAAATTTTGGAGTATGCGGCACCATTTTTGGGAACCCAACCTAGCCAAGCACGTAAAGAAATAGAAAAAAGGCAAAGGTTTTGCAACAAGAACCCCCAGAGCTAAGAGGTTGCCCCTACGGGGGAAAGGGTTTTAAGGGAAAAAAAACCTGCCCGACACTGGGGGAAGGGAAGATGGGGGGGGCCCCCATGTTTAAGGGCAAAAAAAAAAATCTGAGGGGGAATTTGGGACAAGGTGGACAAAAACAGGATGCCCAGAGGGGGGACACAGTAAAAAAGGGGGAAACATTTTTTGGGGGAAAAGCAAAAGACACAAAAGAATCACAGGGATTTTAGGAAGTTTTTTCTTCACCCAAACAGAGTAGTCAGTAAGTGGAATATTTTGGGAAGCGATTTTAGGGGGAGGCAGGACCCCTACATAGTTTTAAGCAAAAAGGTACGAAAAAGCTCACGGCTAAAGGGAAGTGACCTAGTACGGAATCAGTGAAGAGGGGGGGCCCAGGAGTGGGACTCGCCCCCCCGCAACCTCAACTAGGTGATACCCACCCACAAAACACACCCACACACACACCCTCACACAAACCACACACCCACAAAAAGATGTCTAAAATACTTCAGGGAAAAGTAAACGTAAAAAAGGGACATAGAGAAATAAAGGGAAGGGAAACTTGATTTAAATTAGGTATCTGTAATTTTAACGAGGCAACCCCCAAGTAGTGGGGCCGGGGAAAAGGATCAAACGAAACGTTTGAGTAAGTAGCTAGTAAGTGCCAGGAAAAAGGACGAAAAATTTTCCCCATCCTAAAGCGGGCAGCAGCACGACAAGAAAAGAAAAAATCTCGTGGTTAAACCCCAGATGTGTAGGCAAAAAAGCAAAAGAGCGAAAATAGGAAGGTGTACGGGGAACACTGGAGAATAGGGGAAATAAGCAAAAAGCTAGAAAAATTTAAAAAATTTGTGGGTAAGGAAAAAAGGCTGAGTGAAAAGTTGCGAGAATGACATAGCGTCAAAATTCCCCTTCAGAACAAAAAATTAATGTACATGGTTTTTTGTATTTTTAATCAAGGGGAAAAGCTAAACCCGTAGGATTATATAGAAACCTGTTTGGGGGGGGGGGGGATGGAAGGTTTTTTTTAGATAATTCGGGGGAAACCCGGGGGACAGTACAGCCACCCTTTGAAGGAAGATATCATGAATGATCAGGAAAAAAATGCTGAGGAAAGAACAGGAAGCTCTGTGGGGGACACTTGGGAAAACTCTGAAAATTTTTTTTCAGTGAAAACCAACATCGCCAGTAGTCAAGGGAAAAGAGTTCCGGGTACCGAGTTTCTGGGGCACAATACAGACAACAAAGGGGGGTTTGGGAAAAAAAAAAGTGAAGAACTAGACACCTCGAAGCCCATGGACCAGAAAAATCTCGGGTTGGGTTTTTGCGGAAAAAGTGCCGAGGGAATGTAAGAAATACTTTCAAAAGACTTTTTTAGTAAATCACTGGAAATTGGCATTTTTTCCGGGGGGTAAAACCCGAGAAAAGTAGGGCCCCCAAAATTGAAAAAAAAACAGGATTTCGGGAAATTTAGCAAAAGCCTGTCCTATAAAAAACAAAATTTTTATGACGGTTTTTGCAGAATGTTATCAGGGAATAGGAATGGAGCTTCCCCCGGAAAGAGCTTTTAAAAACCACCAAAACGGTTTTTGAAATGAAATTTTTGTCTCGCAAAACTGTTTGGGGTTCATGATAAGGGGAAAAGAAAAAAAAGAAGGGGAGAGAGAGGGATGGGTGTTTAAAATTTTAATTTTCTATTTCTGTTAAACCCAATTGTTTTTTCTATGTAATAACAAGGGGAAACCCTCTTTTGTTTCGCCTTTAAACACTGTGGTTTGGGATACCCTTTGGGATTTTTTGTATTAATTTTGGGGTTGTGGATGCCAATTTTCATTTTTTCTTCGGCCAAATTATCAAATTAGTTTTTGGGGGAAAAAAAAAAAAAAAAAAAAAAAGGCCTTATCCAATTTCTGACATTTTCCGTTCTTCGGACTAGGGAATATTTTGCTAATCATTAAACCCAGTTATCTGGAGATAAACTCATTAAGTAGTTTAATGGGGAGGAAATTTACAAAATACACAAAAAAAAATTGTTTTTCTTATAGACTAGAAGAAATTATAGTGTTTCCCGAAGACCAAACCCAATGGGATGGGTGTGTACCTTTACTGACGAAAAAAGCGTTGTTGGCCTCCAAGGACGTCATGCACAGTGGGGAAACACTTTGGTTTCACATGTTTATAAACCGAAAAAAAGCTAAGAAAAAGAAACATATAGAAAAAAAAAAAAATAGGGTTTATTATCTTATAACTTGAAACGTTCCCCCCAGAATAAGACAAAGTCCCCCGTGGGAAGCGTGTTCCGCACTGGGGGTTTTTTTTAATAACTGGATTTAAATTTCCCGGTCATTTTTCCTAAATATTTTTGTTTTCGATCGACAAGGGGTGGCTGTCCCATTTTGTGTGATAGTGTTGGCCTTGTTGCCGCAGGGCCTTTTTTTAAAATTTTTATTAAATTTTTATTATGATTATTAAACTTATTTTTTATTTTTCTATTATATTTTGGGTTTTTAAATCTTGTTTTTTTTTGTTTATAAGTCTTTTTACTTTTCTGCATTGTTTTTTATTTGCTAATTAAAAAAATTATATAATTTTTTATGTAAATTTAGGACAATACAAAATTTAAACCTCCATTAAAATTCTCAGAAAAACAGGTGAAAAGGGAAACCCGAACAATGTCCCTTCCCGCCATAATCGAGCCACGAACCCCCCAAATGTTTTAGGTTAAAAACCGAAATACATGTCACTTTTTTTGGGTTTTCGTATAGTTTGTTTGAAGTAATATTTTTTTAAAAAACGGGCCGTTTAAGGGGAAACGGAAGGTTTTGGTCAGATGGGAAAAAGCTTTAAATGAAGGGGCATTATAAAGACTAAAACCACGTTAGGAAACCCCTTGCCTGTTTTTCCCTACGAGGTTTTCTTAAACCCAACCAAGCCCTTTTTTTGTGAGTCGTTTACGGGGACGTTTCATTACCTTATGGGTTTAAAAAAACGGGTTTTTAAAAATAGGTTCCCTTTTTTATAAGTAAAAGAGTCATTCAGTCATTTTTGGGGGTAAAAGCACTTTTGAAAAACTAATAAAAAAAACCCACCAAACCCCAAATAAAGAAAACCCAGCTACCCTTCTGGGTAAATTTACCCAAAACCCGGGTAGGTTAGGTATGGTTTAGTTTGGGGAGGAAAAGGGATTATTTTTACGGTTGCCCCTAAAAATATAACCCTCTAATCTATAAAAAATTTTTAGAATTTAGATAATATCAAACCGAGAGTAAATTTTTTAACTCGAAAATTTGCTTTAAAAAATTTTGTACAAAAAATTTTTGACTTATAAATTATCGCCTAGGCTCGTTTTGAGCACCTAAAAGCAAAAAATTTGACCGGCTCTCTCTTTCTAAACACATAGCCCGGAAGTAACCCTAGATGGGCATTTTAGGAATTTTCCATCTACAAAACTGACATAGTTGGGGAGGACGGGGGGGGTTTTTCCGCGGGAATAGTTACCCGGGTATTGGGAATGTATCTAACCCTTTTTTTAATATATGAAAAAAAAAGAGCAACCCCCTTCGTCCCTTTCCTTTTGCTTATTTCCCGAGTTTTCGATGGGGAATGTTGGGGGAGTTTTTTTTCTCGTGTTATTTGCTAAAATAAAGATATATGCTTCTATCGTTTTTTTTTTTTTTAAAGGGTCTGCAGGTGCGCAGTTGCACAAGTTTTGGGAATTTGCCGATCTTGGCACACATCTGTGTCATCCCCAGGCTCTCTCACTAACCCCCCTTTAAAGGAGGTTGAAATCAAAAAAGGGAAGTTTTCCAAAGCAATCCCCAAAACGAAAGTTCCCGGAAGAAATTTAAACTTTAGAGTACCGAAAAAAGAGTTTCAAAGACAATTGTTTGGCAGCACAAAAACACGTTCCAAAAAAAGTAAAATAAAAGAAGTTTGGGGTATAAAGAAAAAAAAAAACCTATGGGCTTTTTTCAAGTACAAATATATAATCTCTCTTACCTTTCCATAATTCTTTTACTTCTCTGCTAAAGTGAATATAAATGTTTTGAATCATAACGTGACACTCTACTTTCTTGATTTGCCTGTAAATACCTTTCTTTTTCACCTTTAGTCACATTATCTCGGTTCACATTGCTCGAATCTTCAGTTCGAAAATCAGGAATTTTAGTATTATGTGTCATCTCCATGAGAAATTCACACTAAGTGATTTGTGATCACTCCAAGCTCTTCAATAACCTCAAAGTTATTTATAGTAAATTCCTTGCTTGCCAGAACCAGGTCAGAGAAATGATAAATTGTCAATAATTTTTTGTTTTAGTTTTTCCACTGCTACTTAAAAACTTCAATGACAAGTTTTTTTTTTTAGTTCTGAATTTTTATCGTGTGACAAGCTGTTCATCAGTTCCTCAAATCAACTGAGAGAACAGGATTTGTTCACTCAAACAACATTTCCCTGAAAAAATATCAAAATATTAACATATTTTAACTTTAAAAGCTAAATACTACAAAAAATATGTAAAAAAACTTTTTCGAGCCAAAACATTTTTTTTGCAAAAAGGAGATCACTAACAAACGAATTTTTTCCAAAATTTTTCCTCGATTAATTATGTTATGTCTTTCATACTATAAAACGAAAAAATTTTTTTCTGGAAAAAAAAAAAAATTCGAATATTTCCTTTTCCTCATACTACTGGGGGCCCAAACCTTTAAAGCAAGGGTTTCCAAAGTTTGGAAAGCGTGTATAAGGCTAATATGCTAATTTATCGGCAAGAGGCAAAGGGGTCAGCATACCCGATTATCTTTAAAGGCCATTAGATCCACTCAATGACACGCCCGATCACAAGATTTCCCCTCACCGAGGGTCATTTTTTCTTTTCCAGTCGGGGAGCGGGAAAATGGTGTGTTTGGGGGCCCTTTCTTTAGTGCTCCAAAAAAATTTTTTATGTTTTATTCCCACAACACCCTGAAAATCTTTTTATTTATCTGAATTTTTTCTATGTTTGCGCTTGGGGGCTTTAAAAACAAACACACCCAACACACACACACAACACACACCCCCACATAATGGGGGCCCAGGAGCTGATCTCGACCCTCAACCAATTTAGTGAGTACAATTGGGGAAAATACACACCCAAACAAAAAACACACACACACACACACCACAAAACACACCACCACACACACACACACACCCACACAACACACACACACACCCCACACCCACAACTCTCCCCGGGGGGTCCTTAGGAGGGAAGATATTTTGTGCGTGCCACTTACCACAATCTTCAAACTCCCGGGGAAAACGGGGAAAACTACCGATATGGAAAGGGCAATGTATTCCTTTTTTTAAAAAAGGAGACAAAAAAGGGCTAAACTATAGCCCTTTTCTTTGATTATGTAGCAAAATTAGGGAAAAGTTTATCGGGAGGAATGGGGGCACCTGAAGGGAAACGGGATTAAATCCCAACCCAGCAGGGTTTCACAAGGGCAAACCCTGGTCAAAAACCTTTCGGAGTTTATGATAAAAACAGAAGAAGACAAGAAAGAGGGGGGTTTGTTTGCATCTTCTTGGCCAAAAAGGCCTTGACACAGTTCCTCACAAGAATTATGAAAGCTAGAGCAAGGGCATATAACGGAAGGGGCACGGGCAATGGATCAGGAATACTGACGGGGGGCAACAACGAGTCATGGTACAAAAGATGTATCCAGTGGGCCCCTTGAGGGCGGGGTCCCACAGGGGGTCGGTCCTGGGGCCCGTGCTTTTTTTGGGTATATGTGAACGACATGAGGGAAAGGGTTGCTCGAAGTGCCCCTTTTGCAGAGAGTGAAGTTAATGGGAAATTTTAAAGATGAGGACCAGGCGGATTCAAAGAGACCAAGACTGGACCCCTGGTCGCAATGGCTTCTCAAATTAAATCCCCCCAATGAAAAGCAGAAATGGGGGGGGGGAAAAGAAGACCACGACAGAGAAAGGGCTAGGGGGCAAAGACTGCAAACCTCCTAAAAGGAAAAGTTTTTGGGGGTGAGTATAACACGGCATTTCCCGGGAACAAAATCAATCAATAACTGCTCAGCATGGGGCCCCTGGCAAACTGAAAACAGCTTTCCAAACCCTTATAAGGATCATTCAAACACTTACACCGTGTAGTCAGGCCCATACTGGAAGCAGCCCCTTTTTGGGAAACCCACTTGATAAAGACGTCAAAAAACTAAGAAGTAAAAAGGTTTGCGAAAAGGGTTTATTCCAGACAAAGGGGAATGCCCTATAAGAAAATTAAGGAAATGGGCCCGCCGCACGGGAACAGGGGGGTCGGGGGAGACACAAAAACGACAAAAAAAAATTAACTGCTGAATAGAAAAGGTGGAAAAAACGGGATTTTCCCAGGGGGGGGAACAGAAACAAGAGGCCAAAATTGAATTTGAAAACAAAAGATCGGGAAGATAGTAGGAAATTTCTTCATAAGGGTTTGAAAGGCGGGAATAGCCTAAAAAAGACGTATGGGGCGGGAACCATACACTTTTAAGAGGGGTTTGAAAAAGCTCATGGAGCGGGGAGAAGAGGCCTAGTAGCAACCCGGGTGAAGGGGGGGGGCCCAGGAGCTGGGACCGACCCTAAACCAAAAATGGTGGTACAAATGGGTGAGTACACACACACACACACACACACCACCAACACCACCCACACGAAAGAGTCAGACAAAGGGGAAATCCCCGGCATCATAGTTTTACGAAAAAAAGCTTCAGGTATGATAACAGATCCATTTTCCCAAAGGGGATACCCCCCCTGAGGAAAGACAGAGGGAACGGGGGAGGGGAAAAAGGGCACTCTGATCAAAAACCGGGGAATTTGATGAGCTGGGGAGGAGACAGGGGAGAAGAAAGCGATTACGTAGGAAACTTCGTCTGGGGCCCCCAAAGGGTGGTAATTACAAAAAATTATAACCACACAGAACGCAAAGACCAAGGAAAGTATGATGAAGAATAGGCGATGGTTAAACCCCGGGCGCAGGGCCCAGAAGACTCATGCATGCAGGGCATAACTCCTATCAGGGTGATTTTAACCACTAAAATCGACTGGGGAACTTGGAGCCACAGGGGGGCCAAGATCATGGGGGGCTAACGATGGATTACTAAAAAATTCATGTCCCAAACACGAAGGGGACCTACAAGAAAGGGGGAAAGGAGAAAGAAAACACTGGATTATATTCACTTGATTGGGCGCTTTTGTTTTTTTAAAGTTTCAATGCACAGTAGCGCTACAAGTGGGGGGGGAAGCAGGAAGACCAGGGAATAAAGCAAATAAAAGAAAGGGGACTACAGGGAAATGAGGAACTTCCGAAGGGGGTTCATGGGACAGCGACGCGGGGGAACCTTTTAATAGATGAGGGAAATAGTAGCAACAATTGCAAGGAGGCTGGGGGAGGGTTTGTACCCAAGGGGTAACAGGAATAATGAAAAACCCGGTAGCCCATTTTTTCCCCCAAGGGCAGGGGGGCAAAACCCAAGTGTGCTAGGGGAAGGAAAGAAATTGAAAAAAAGGGGCCCCGGAGAATAAGGGAGCAGTGGTAGAGCCAGAAATGAATATGCACAGAAAAGAAGGGGGGCCCAACGACAATATGAAACGACATAGCAGCAAAAGCCAAAATCGGGGCCCGAGTTTTATACAGCCCAGAGGAAAAAACAACAGTCGGGGACCGGTAATCAGGCAAAGGAAGGAAGGAGGAGAGCAAAAAGAAATACGGAAAGAAAGTGAGGACAAAACAAGGAAAAAGGAAGTGTTCGCAAGGAGACATGGGGCCCAGAAAGAGGGGAAAAGTGGGGTAAAACCACCAAGTGCGGGACACAGTCTAAACGAGAAAGAAGTGAAAGGCTTCTGAGTAGCTATTACCTCAAAGGCAATGGGGCCGGAAACATCTCTCCAGGGTCCTGAGAGAGGGAGCGAGGCGCTTGTGTACCTAAAATTTCAATACATCTTCAAAACAGGGAATTGCCTAGGCATGGAAACAAATGTTCCCAATCTTTAAAAAAGGAGCAGACATGAAACGCAAACTACAGACCAGTGTCATACGTTTGGTATGCAAAGTAAAGTAGAAAATTTTAAAGAAGAGTGGTGAACACCTAGAAAGGAATGATCTCATCAACAGCACCAATATGGTTTCAGGGGCGGAAAAACCCGTGTCACAAAAATTACTGGGGTTTATGACATGGTGACAGTAAGGCAAGAGAGAGAGAGGGATGGGTGGATGCATTTTTGGACTGCAAGAAGGCGTTTGCACGTTCCAACAAAAATTGGCAAAAATGGGGGACCAAGCGGGATAAAAGGCAAGGACCAAAGGGTCAGGGGAATATTGCAGGAAACGCAGGAGTCTGGTAATGGCCGGTTCAGGTGGGCACCTGTGGGCCCCGCGGGGTCCCACAGGGGGATTCCTAGGGGCCCGGGGGTTTTTGGGATTGTGAAACATGAGGGAGGAACAACTCCGAAGGGCCCCGTTTGCAGATGACGGGAAGTTGTGAGAAAATTTTTTCGATCGAAACCCGGCAGAAAATACAAAGGGATTGGACAGGGTTAGACCGGTCCCGCAAAGGCTCCTGGGGTTTAACCCACCAAGTGCATTCCGACATCTTAAAAAGAAATCGTAAGGGCCCTGTACACCGTGGGGGCGTTTTGACCCCTATTGGAGTATCGGACAGTTTCGAACCCCCACCAGCCATGCATAAAAAAACTAGAAAAAGAGCAAAAGTTTTCACCAAGACTATCCCAAGCTAAAGGTTGTTTTTTTGAGGGGAGGTTAAGGGAAATCGACCCTGACGAGCTGGGGAAGGGGAGATATGAGGGGCTTAAACGACAACTAAATACGAGAGGGAATTTTACAAGGGGAAAAGATAGGTGTTTCCCGAGATGGGGCACGCAACAAGGGGGGCAAGATGGAAGTTGAAGACACAGATGAATCCAGGGATTTAGGAATATTTCAACCACAGATATCAGAAAGTGGGTATTTGGGAAGTGATTTTGAGGCAGGGCTATACATAGCTTTTTAAACGAGGTAGAGAATGTTTTTCCCTTTCAGGGAGTGACCCCGTACGCATTTAAAAAGGGAGGGGCAGGACTAGGACTGACCCCTGCAAAAACCTCAAATAGGTGTGTGTGGTTGTGTGGTGTGTTGTGTGTGTGTGGTTGTTGTGGGTGTGGGGGTAACACTCACAGAATAGCAAGAATAATGAGAGTAAAAAGAGCGATGTTGACACAAAAGGGGAAGTGGGCCGAAGGGGGCCCTGTGGGGAGCGCAAATCTAATGATTTTTGGGGGATTTCAAACAAAAGAAACGGGGGAAACTGGGGGCCCCCACGAAGTCCCCGAAAACTTGGGGGCTAAAAGATGGCGGTTTACTGGGGAAAACCTAGCATAACCCTAAGGACAAGCCAGAGAGAGAGAGGACGAACTAATCCTATGCTGACCTATTTTTTCACTTTTATTGTGCGTATTAGGACATGAACGACCCCTCGGGGAGTGATCCGTGGTTCCCCACTTTGAATGAGTTTAAAAATGGGGAAAGGAAAAAAGGGGGGGAAAGGGCGAATTTTAAACCAAAGTAACGAAGGGGGCTCTCATGCAAAAAATACCCCGCCGAGGGTCAGTGGGACGGGAAACGGGGAAAAAAGAGAGAGGAAAGGAAAAAATTGAAGGAGAAGAGAAGTTTTTTAAAAGGAAAGAAAAAGAAGGGAGCCCCCGGAGAACTAAAGAGGCCCAAAAAGGTTTGAAATGCAAAAATAAAACAAGGGAAAAAAAAGTTACAAGGCAAGAAAAAATAATGAAAATGGGAGGGGGGGCCGGTCAAGAAAAGTATTGGGGAAAACCAAGGTTCTAAGTCAAGAAAAAAAGCAAACCAGGAATAGGGGAGGGAAGGAGGAAGAAAAGAAAGACCGAAAGATTAAGAGCTTAAATGATTTTGAAGCCAGTTTGACAAAAAGGTCCAAAAACAATGGGGGGAACCAAACGGCAAACCAAACAAGGGGGGGAAGAGGGTTTTAAAAGAGACCAAGGGGGGGGAGGCTTCTGGGTTTTTTTGGAAAAAAGTTACTTTAGTGAAAGTTGGACTCCAGAAAACAAAGGGGGCCCAAGTGGGAAAACCCACAACCCGGGACGGGGGGAAAGGCCCCCCTTTTATGAAATTTGTTTTTTTTCTAAGGGTTTGGGGGAAAACCGGCAATTTCCCCCCGTTTTTTGGAAAAAATTTTTTGGGCATAAGCGGACCCTTTGGACCTTTTTTTTTGGGCCCAAATGAAGGGATTGCAAAAAATGAGGGGGAAAAAATTTAAAAGGGGTCACAAAGCCGGTTACAGGGGGGGACCCCCCTCTTGGCCTAAAGGGGGAAAATTTTGTGGGTTTGGTGGGGCTAAATTCCCACCTTGGAACCTACCCAAACCCCGGAAAGGGGGCCCGACTTGGGGGGCCCCTTAAAAAAAAAATTTGCCCCCCAAGGGGTTTTTTTCCCCTAGCCCCGAGACCGACGGGTAAAATGCTCTTTCTTTAAACAGGAAAGATTCATTATAGGGTAAAACATTTTCGAGGGCTCAGGGGGTGTTCAGAGGGGGTGCCCCCATTTTGGTCGGGGTAAGAGCGGTTGGGTTTTTTTATTTAATTCGTGACAACCTAACATTTTGACTAACTGTCCCCACCTGACTGATACCCCTCTTTTTTTTCAACAAGAAAACAAGCCATTAATTAAAAATCCTAGGAAAAAAAAGGAAAGGGGTATTAAGTGGTTTTTCCCAAATTCTAAAAACCTTTTCCATTAATTTTTTTTCCATTCTTGAGCTAGGGCCAAATTTTTCGGGTGGGGGGTTTTTTCCCCTTGTTTCCCCTTTCCCCCCCTCTTCCCCCTTTTTCCTCTTTTTTTTTCCCCCCCCTCGCTTTTTTTTTTTTTTTTTTTACCACAGGGTTTGACAAGGTTAAGGATCCCTAGCTTATTGACAAGATATTTACAGGTTAAGGATTCCTAACTTTTTTAAACAAGCTAAGAGCTGTTACCTACATCAGCTCATTTAAAAGCATTTTTTTTGTTATGAAACATACAATTAGGGAACAGGATGAAGTTGGAGCCATCTGGGGCCCACATTTTTCATTTGATCAGCTGACCTTTATCTCGTTGACATCATTATGCTGTACGAATGTGTAACATACTCGAGTCATCCTGGGTATATAGGATCTAAGATGGAGTGAAGTTCTGGAGAAGGGTACAGCCAATGTGAATTTGCTGCTTTCTACCCATCTTGTGGCATAAAAGCTTGTTTCACGCAGTCCTCGAAGTGGATCCAAGTGTGGTACTTTGACAATATTGGCCTTGTACATAACAGTAAGGCCACCCACATCCCTCCTATGTTGAAGGCTCTGCTGAAATGACAGATCTATCCAGGATGGGTCCAGGCGAGAAATAAGACGTCTTGCTCTGTTCTCTACTCTGTCAAGAAGTCGCAGATGAGAGGGGGGGGGGACGGCAGGCAAACCAAGAAAGTGTCTGTCTGTCTGTCTGTCTCTCTCTCTCTCTCTCTCTCTCTCTCTCTCTCTGTGAGAAGTGGGTTATAGTAAGCGTATATGCACCTGGGGAAGAGAGAAGTGTATAGGAGAGAGAGAGAGAGATTTTGGGAAATGTTGAGTGAATGCGTGGGGAGTTTTGAACCAAGTGTGAGAGTAATGGTGGTTGGGGATTCCAATGCTAAAGTGGGCAAAAAATGTTGTGGGGGAGTAGTAGGTAAATTTAGGGTGCCAGGGGTAAATGAAAATGGGGAGCCTTTAATTGAGCTATTCGCACAAAGAGGTTTGGTACTAAGTAATACATATTTATGAAGAAGAGGATAAATAAATATACAAGGGATGAATAGCACCCTAATGAAAGTAGTTTGTTAGATTATGAATTGTTTGGGTGAAAGGTTGATGGGTAGGCTCCAGGATGTACACGTTTTAGAGGGGCAACTGATATATCAGATCATTTTAGTTGTAGCTACAGTTAGAGTAAAATGGTAGATGGGACAAGAGGAAAATGACAACAACAAGTAAGAGGGAAGTGAAAGTGTATAAACTAAGGAGGAGGGAAGTTTGGGTGAAATATAAGCAATTATTGGCAGAAAGGGGGCTGGTGCAAAGTATGAGTAGTGGGGGTAGGGGGGTTGAAGAGGGTTGGGATAGTTTTAAAAATGCACAGTATTAGAATGTGGGGCAGAAGTTTGTGGTTATAGGAGGGTGGGTGCAGGAGGAAATAGGAGTGATTGGTGGAATGATGAAGTAAAGGGTGTGGTAAAAGAGAAAAAGGTAACTTAGACGTATTTACAAAGCAGAAGTGTTATAAGAAGAGTAGAGAGTAAAAGAAAGGTGAAGAGAGTGGTAAGAAAGTGCAAAAGGAGAGCGGATGATAGAGTGGGAGAGGCACTGTCAAGAAATTTTGATGAAAATAAGAAAAAAAATTTGAGTTAAACAAGTTAAGAAAGCCTAGGGAACGAATGGATTTGTCAGTTAAAAACAGAGTAGAGGAGTTAGTAGATGGGGAGATGGAGGTATTGGGTAGATGGCGAGAATATTTTGAGGAACTTTTAAATGTCGACGAAGAAAGGGAGGCGGTAATTGCATACACTGGACAGGGAGGCATACCATCTTTTAGGAGTGAAGAAGAGCAGGATGTGAGTGTGGGGGAGGTACGTGAGGCATTACGTAGAATGAAAGGGGGTAAAACAGCTGGAATTGACGGGATCATGACAGAAATGTTAAAAGCAGGGGAAGACATAGTGTTGGAGTGGTTGGTATTTTTGTTTAATAAATGTATGAAAGAGGGAAAGGTACGTAGGGATTGGCGGAGAGCGTGTATAGTTCCTTTATATAAAGGGAAGGGGGACAAAACAGATTGTAAAAATTATAGAGGAATAAGTTTACTGAGTATACCAGGAAAAGTGTACGGTAGGGTTATTATTGAAAGAATTAGAGGTAAGACAAAATGTAGAATTGCGGTAGAGCAAGGAGGCTTCAGAGTGGGTAGGGGATGTGTAGATCAAGTGTTTACATTGAAGCATATATGTGAACAGTATTTAGATAAGGGTAGGGAAGTTTTTATTGCATTTATTTATTTAGAAAAGGAATATGATAGAGTGGATAGGGGAGCAATGTGGCAGATGTTGCAAGTATATGGAATAGGTGGTAAGTTATTAAATGCTGTAAAGAGTTTTTATGAGGATAGTGAGGCTCAGGTTAGGGTGTGTAGAAGAGAGGGAGACTACTTCCCGGTAAAAGTAGGTCTTAGACAAGGATGTGTAATGTCACCATGGTTGTTTAATATATTATAGATGGGGTTGTAAAAGAAGTAAATGCTAGAGTGTTCGGGAGAGGGGTGGGATTAAATTATGGGGAATTAAATACAAAATGGGAAGTGACACAGTTACTTTTTACTGATGATACTGTGCTCATGGGAGATTCTAGAGAAAAATTACAAAGGTTAGTGGACGAATTTGGGAGTGTGTATAAGGGTAGAAAGTTGAAAGTGACATAGAAAAGAGTAAGGTGATGAGGGCATCAAATGATTTAGATAAAGAAAAATTGGATATCAAATTGGGAAGGAGGAGTATGGAAGAAGTGAATGTTTTCAGATATTTGGGAGTTGACGAGTCAGCGGATGGGTTTATGAAGGATGAGGTTAATCATAGAATTGATGAAGGAAAAAAGGTGATTCGTGCATTGAGGTATATGTGGAAATGGGAAGTACAATGATTGCACTCTAAAGGAGAAGTTTGGGATATTGGCAATTTGGAGGGATATACTGTGTATTTTTATATGTATATACTTCTAAACTGTTGTATTCTGAGCACCTCTGCAAAAACAGTGATTATGTGTGAGTGAGGTGAAACTGTTGAATGATGAAAGTATTTTCTTTCTGGGGTTTTCTTTCATTTTGGGTCACCCGGACTCGGTGGGAGACGGCCGACTTGTTGAAAAAAAAAGCAGACGTGCGATTTTAACTATACAAGACAGGCCACGGGGAGGGGGTGGAAATCTGTAGCTCAAGTACTTTCACACTTCTCAGTGCATCATCAGGAGCTGTGCAACGTTGTATGAGAGCAACTAAAGCAGGGAGATTTCCCAGGGTAGCATAGTGTGGATGTGTCACCGTCCATGGTTTCCCTTAGTGCGGTCAGTGCCAACCCCACCATACTGCCATCCTCCTACTCCCCCATATGGTGTACGAGGTTTCTGAGATGCCAAGTATGAACTTACAAGAATTAATAGCCAACCCCTAGCTTTTTCTAGTCGTTTATAACAGGTTATGTGATTTGAGAAAATGCATTTCTTGTTGGATACTATACACATAGATTACTATATTCTGTGTAACCTTTTTCAAATAATAAAAGAAAGGAATGGAATGTGCTCTTTGTTTAAATGTCTTACTCTGGGGTACTCAAATGTTCTACTGAGGTACTCAGAAGTATCTCTTCTTAAATATTGTCTACTAATCTTCTCAGTGTTGATTAATATACCTTAACTGCGAATCTTCTATGCTTTTCCAATAATGTGACATGACCTGTTATAAACGACTAGAAAAAGCTAGGGACTGGCTATTAATTCTTATAATTTCATATTTGACATCTCACAAACCCACAAACGAGGGGTATTTAATAAATAACAACACTGCGACTAGCCAAGGACTCGAACCCATGACATTTTGGCCAACCTCATGGTGAGCGAAAATCACATGATACTTTAACCCGCAGGACCACCAAATCCTACAAAAATCAAGAACCCAGCAGAGCTAGGTGTTTTACCTTGATCCGAGGACATACGGTGGTGTGGGTGCCTCTGAGCTAATTTCATTCTACTCCCCGTTTGATGTAATAGCTTTCACAAGCAGTATTTTATATTGTAACCTCGAACGAGGGGTATTTAATCATTAACAACACTGCAACTGGCCAAGGATTCGAACCCGAGTCCATGGCTAGTCCCGTAGGTAGGTAAGACACATAGGCAACAGTTAGGCAACTTTATTCTGAAACGTTTCGCCTACACAGTAGGCTTCTTCAGTCGAATACAGAAAGTAGGCAGGAACAGTAGAGATGTGAAGACGATGTAATCAGTCCACCACCCTTGAAGTCGTAGAATTTGAGGTTGTCAGTCTCTCAGCCTGGAGAAGTTCAGTTCCATAGTCAGGAACTATCTGAAGATCAAGCGACAGTGCGGAGACTTAAATACTGTCGGAAGGAGAGGTGCAGAGTAGTAGTAGTAGTAGTAGTAGTAGTGAGAATGTAGCCACTGAGAGGTCATGTCCCCCTCAGATCCAACAATTCTCACTTGATAAATTAGACACATGTGCAACTCTTGGGTATCTTTATTGAGGAAACGTTTCGCCACACAGTGGCTTCATCAGTCCATGCAAAGGAGAATCTTGAAGAACAGGAGGAGAGTGAGGTAATCAGTCCCCTCAACCTTGAGTCGATGTGGTCAGTCCTTTCAATCTTGAATAGAATTCTATTCAAGATTGATGGACTGACCACATCAACTCAAGGTTGAGGGACTGATTACCTCATTCTCCTCCTGTTCTTCAAGATTCTCCTTTGCATGGACTGATGAAGCCACTGTGTGGCGAAACGTTTCCTCAATAAAGATACCCAAGAGTTGCACATGTGTCTAATTTATCAACATGTCGGTTCTCTGAACCATTCATCTACAATTCTCACTTGAAAAGTTTGTCCAAGTTGTTTCCTGTACCACATCAAGGGTAACAGCAACCTTACTTCCCACATCAAGGGTAACAGCAACCTTCCTTCCCACATCAAGGGTAACAGAAACCCTTTCCCTTTCCCCACATCAATGGAACAGCAACCTTCCTTCCCACATCAAGGGTAACAGCAACCTTCCTTCCCACATCAAGGGTAACAGCACCCTTCCTTCCCACATCAAGGGTAACAGCACCCTTCCTTCCCACATCAAGGGTAACAGCACCCATTCCTTCCCACATCAAGGGTAACAGCAACCTCCTTCCCACATCAAGGGTAACAGAAACCCTTTCCCTTTCCCCACATCAAGGGTAACGCACCCTTTCCCTTCCCACATCAAGGGTAACAGCACCCTTCCTCCCACATCAAGGGTAACACAACCTTCCTTCCCACATCAAGGGTAACAGCAACCTTCCTTCCACATCAAGGGGTTTAACAAAACCCTTCCTTCCCACATCAAGGGTAACAGCAAACCTTCCTTCCTCACATCAAGGGTAACAGCAACCTTCCTTCCCACATAAAGGGGTGGGCAGCAACCTTCCTTCCCACATCAAGGGTAACAGCACCCTTCCTTTCCCCACATCAAGGGTAACAGCACCCTTCCTTCCCACATCAAGGGAAAACAGCACCCTTCCTTCCCAAAATCAAGGGTAACAGCCCCCTTCCCTTTCCCCACATCAAGGGTAACAGCACCCTTCCTTTCCCCACATCAAGGTATCAGCAACCTTCCTTCCCACATCAAGGTAACAGCAACCTTCCTTCCCACATCAAGGGTAACAGCAACCTTCCTTCCCACATCAAGGGTAACAGAAACCTTCCTTCCCACATCAAGGGTAACAGCACCCTTCCTTCCCACATCAAGGGTAACAGCACCCTTCCTTCCCACATCAAGGGGTAACAGCACCCTTCCTTCCCACATCAAGGGTAACAGCACCCTTCCTTCCCACATCAAAGGTATCAGCAACCTTCCTTCCCACATCAAGGGTAACAGCAACCTTCCTTCCCACATCAAGGGTAACAGCAACCTTCCTTCCCACATCAAGGGTAACAGCACCCTTCCTTCCCACATCAAGGGTAACAGCACCCTTCCTTCCCACATCAAGGGTAACAGCACCCTTCCTTCCCACATCAAGGGTAACAGCAACCTTCCTTCCCACATCAAGGGTAACAGCAACCTTCCTTCCCACATCAAGGGTAACAGCACCCTTCCTTCCCACATCAAGGGGTAACAGCACCCTTCCTTCCCACATCAAGGGTAACAGCAACCTTCCTTCCCACATCAAGGGTAACAGCAACCTTCCTTCCCACATCAAGGGTAACAGCACCCTTCCTTCCCACATCAAGGGTAACAGAAACTTTCCTTCCCACATCAAGGGTAACAGCAACCTTCCTTCCCACATCAAGGGTAACAGCACCCTTCCTTCCCACATCAAGGGTAACAGCAACCTTCCTTCCCACATCAAGGGTAACAGCAACCTTCCTTCCCACATCAAGGGTAACAGCAACTTTCCTTCCCGAACCGAAACGTTGTCATAAGCTTCTCTCTCCTATGTGCGGGTTATTTGTGTATTGTTTCAGTGACGGTGTTGTGCCTTTTGCTTCTTTTACGATTTACAGGTGAAGGTGTAAAGGCGAATTACAGATGAAGGTGTAGGTGAACTACAGGGGCATACACAAGACGAATTACAGGTGAAGACAACGGGCAAAATCCTGCGTATCATCTACTAAGCTGCAGTAATCCTTGTATGAATTATTCAAGAAAGAATCTCGGTTTTTGGGATTAAAAAGATGAAGGATGTGCAACATCTGGGTATCTTTATTCTGTAGATATCTACAGAATAAAGATACCCAGATGTCTAGAGAATAAAGTTATTTGGCATATTGTCAGTACTGTATAACAACACTGATATACACAGGGATTTAAATATATCAGAATATACCAGAGTAAATATCTAATGAAAAGTGTTTATTATTAAATTGTGTTTATTATGTAAGGACAAATTACAGGTGAATATGCAAGGTTCATTACAGGTGAAGGTGTGATGTGAACTACAGGTGAAGGTGTGATGTGAACTACAGGTGAAGGTGTGATGTGAACTACAGGTGAAGGTGTGATGTGAACTACAGGTGAAGGTGTGATGTGAACTACAGGTGAAGGTGTGATGTGAACTACAGGTGAAGGTGTGATGTGAACTACAGGTGAAGGTGTGATGTGAACTACAGGTGAAGTATCGACCCTGAGTATAAACAACTCTGTTTCATACATCAATCTTCTATAATTTTCCATTGATATGTAAAAAAAAATTCACTGGATGAGCTGTAGTCGGCTTTCAGGGGCTTAAAATATATAGTATAAAAGTAAATAAACAATTTATTTTTCATTTAGATAGTAGTTTTCATTACCAATTTTTGCAGTGTCTTTTTTTAAACAAGTTTAATTAAGATGTTAGGAACAAATTTTGTAATTTCTAACAGCGAAATCGTGTACAAATTGTCATCAGTAATTCTGTATCATATCTTTGACTTGTTGAGAATGTTTGCTGGGACATGTATCTACAACTACGTAAGTAAACATAAAGAAAAAACTATTATATACCATAATCTTAATATATTGGTTATGAAAATCAGTTATTTCTAACTGGGCTGTGGTTGATCTCAGGCGATATAGAGAAGTGAGTGTTGAACATGTGAATAATAATAGTGTTGGTTAAGGTCATGACATTATTTCCCAGTAATATTGTGCTTTCTCGTTATGATAATTACTCACATAACTTCCTTTGCTATATTAAATTAGTTAATGTTGTGTGCTATGTAAAAGAGTGAGGATAAAACATTCTTTGTAGGACAGCCTTTTAATGGAACAATGTTCCGATTAGTGACTTGGTCAATCTCTGCACTCTGGGACACTGTGTGCTAATGTACTCTGTACTACCCACACACACTCTGCATTATTACACATTGTTAAAGAATACTTTCTGCACTCTAACACTCACTCAACACTCTTTAACAATGTGTAATAATGTGCACTGCACTCACTCACTTGCTTTTCGCATTATAAAAAGAAAAAAAAAACCTATCATAGTACTTTGAGGGGACGTTGAGAGCTGTGAACACCAAACACAGCATTTTTGAGGGGGACGTTGAGAGTTTGTGAACACCAAACACAGCATTTGAGGGGACGTGAGAGCTGTGAACCCCAAACACAGCATTTGAGGGGGACGTTGAAGCTGTGAACCCCAAACACAGCATTTGAGGGGACGTTGAAGCGTGTGAACCCCAAACACAAGCATTTCCTCAAAGAGGAACTTAACTCTTCAAATGTAGCCTCACCAGGGGAGCATTACCCATATATGATATTAAAAACAATGTTTAATATCATTATATACAGACAGATGTAATTACAGAGAGGGACACACAGACTCTGTGCTGTGTAAATACATCCACCCGGGTAGACTCGTACCGTAGTCCAGCCAGAAGAGAAGAACTTCTCGTCCGGTTACACCACCATGGAGAGGCCAATTATTTTAAATTTTATCCTTTTATTTATATATCACAGTATTTAATTCCTTAATTTAAATTGTATGTATTTATGTATATGTGTGTGTTTTTGTTTGTATATGAGCGAAGCATTTATGGTGTTTCTATGTATAACAGTGTGATGCATGTATTTATTGTGTGATCTTTGTCTAGTGTTTCTATGTATAACAGTGTGATGTATTATTTATGGTGTGATCTTTGTCTAGTGTTTCTATGTATAACAGAGTGATGTATGTATTTATGGTGTGATCTTTGTCTAGTGTTTCTATGTATAACAGTGTGATGCATGTATTTATGGTGTGATCTTTGTCTAGTGTTTCTATGTATAACAGTGTGATGCATGTATTTATGGTGTGATCTTTGTCTAGTGTTTCTATGTATAACAGAGTGATGTATGTATTTATGGTGTATCTTTGTCTAGTGTTTCTATGTAAAAACAGTGTGATGTATGTATTTTTTGGTGTGATCTTTGTCTAGTGTTTCTATGTATAAAAAGAGTGATTAATGTTTTTTATGGGTGATCTTTGTCTAGTGTTTCTATGTATAAAAATGTGATGTAAGTATTTTTGGTGTGATCTTGTCTAGTGTTTCTATGTAAAACAGTGTGATGTAATGTATTTACGTGTGATCTTTTTCTAGTGTTTCTAGTATAACAGAGTGATGTTATAATTTATGGTGTGATCTTTGTCTAGTGTTTCTATGTATAACATGTGATGTATGTATTTTTTGGTGTGATCTTTGTCTAGTGTTTCTATTATAACAAAGTGATTATGTATTTATGGTGTGATCTTTGTCTAGTGTTTCTATGTTTAAAAAGAGTGATGTATGTATTATGGTGTGATCTTTGTCTAGTGTTTCTATGTATAACATAGTAATTATGTATTTATGGGTGATCTTTGTCTAGTGTTTCTATGTATAACAGAGTGAGTATGTATTTATGGTGGGGATCTTGCTAGTGTTTCTATGTATAACAAGTGATGTATATATTTATGGTGTGATCTTTTTCTAGTGTTTCTATGTATAACAAGTGATGTATGTATTTATGGTGTGATCTTTGTCTAGTGTTTCTATGTATAACATAGTGATGTATGTAAATTTATGGTGTGATCTTTGTCTATGTTTCTATGTATAACAGAGTGATGATGTATTTTAGGTGTGATCTTTGTCTAATGTTTCTATGTATAAAATAGTGATGTATGTATTTATGGGGTGATCCCTTTTTCTATGTTTCTATGTATAACAGTGTGATGTATGTATTTATGGTGTGATCTTTGTCTAGTGTTTTTATGTATAACCAGAGTGATGTATGTATTTTTGGTGTGATCTTTGTCTAGTGTTTCCCATGTTAAACATGTGATGTATGTATTTTATGGGGTGATCTTTGTCTAGTGTTTCTATGTATAAAAAGTGTGATGTATGTATTTAAAGGGTGATCTTTGTCTAGTGTTTTATGTTAACAGAGTGATGTTTTGATTTAAAGGTGTGATCTTTGTCTAGTGTTTCTATGTATAACAGTGTGATGTATGTATTTATGGTGTGATCTTTGTCTAGTGTTTCTATGTATAACAAGTGATGTATTAAATTTATGGTGTGATCTTTGTCTAGTGTTTCTATGTATAACAGAGTGATGTATGTATTTATAATGTGGGTCTTTGTCTAGTGTTTCTATGTATAACAGTGTGATGTATGTATTTATGGTGTATCTTTGTCTAGTGTTTCTATTTAAAACAGAGTGATGTATGTTTTATGGTGTGATTTTTTGTCTAGTGTTTCTATGTATAACAGAGTGATGTATTATTTATGGTGTGATCTTTGTCTAGTGTTTCTATGTAAAACAGAGTGAATGTCTGTATTTAGGTGTGATCTTTGTCTAGGTTTCTATGTATAAAAAGTGATGTATGTATTATGGTGTGATCTTTGTCTTGTGTTTCTATGTATAACAAGTGATGTATGTATTTATGGTGTATCTTTGTCTAGTGTTTCTATGTATAACAGATGATGTATGTATTTATGGTGTGATCTTTGTCTATGTTTCTATGTATAACAGAGTGTTGTATGTAATTATGGTGTGATCTTTGTCTAGTTTTCTATGTATAACAGAGTGATGTATGTATTTTATGGTGTGATCTTTGGGCTAGTGTTTCTATGTATAACAAAATGATGTAAAGTATTTATGGCGTGATCTTTGTCTATGTTTCTATGTATAACAGAGTGATGTATGTATTTATGGTGTATCTTTTTTCTAGTTTTCTATGTATAACAGAGTGATGTATGTATTTTTGGTGTGATCTTTGTCTAGTGTTTCTATGTATAACAGAGTGATGTATGTATTTATTGTGTGATCTTTTTTCTAGTGTTTCTTTATAACAGTGTGATGTATGTATTTATGGGTGATCTTTGTCCCCAGTGTTTCTATGTTAACAGTGTGAAAGTATGTATTTATGGTGTGATCTTTGTCTAGTGTTTTTTATGTATAACAAGTGATGTTGTATTTATGGTGTGATCTTTGTCTAGTGTTTCAAATTTTAACAGTGTGATGTATGTATTTATGGTGTGATCTTGTCTAGTGTTTCTATGTAAACAAGTTGATGTATGTATTTATGGTGTGATCTTTGTCTAGTGGGTTTCTATGTATAACAAGGATGTATGTATTTATGGTGTGAAACTTTGTCTAGTGTTCTATGTTAAAAAAGAGTGTTTATGTATTTATGGTGTGATCTTTGTCTATGTTTCTATTATAACAGAGTGATGTATGTATTTATGGTGTGATCTTTGTCTAGTGTTTCTATGCACAACGATACATAAAACTGTAATGATACATATAAGGTTCAAATGTATCTTATTTGTATCATTACAATTTTTGGCATCGTGACACAGTGCTGACATAATCATGACACAGCAGTGTTGACACGTCATGACACAGCAGCACTGACACAATCATGACATAGCAGTGCGACAGTCATGCCTAAACAATCTGACACCGCTATGGGCACAGCATGCCGACATAGTCATGACACAACAGTGCTGACAGTCATGCCACAACAGTGCTGAGTCATGCCACAACAGTGCTGACAGTCATGACACAGCTGTGCTGACACGTCAATGACACAACAGTGCTGACACAGTCAAGACACAACATGCTGACACAGTCATGACCACAAATGCTGACACAGTCATGACACAAACAGTGCGACACCATGCTGACAGTCATGCCATAGCAGTACTGATATTCATGACATAACAGTACTGATAGTCATGACATAGCAGTACTTATATCCTGACATAGCAGTATGATAGTCATGACATAGCAGTACTGATAGTCTGACATAGCAGTACTGATAGTCATGACATAGCAGTACTGATAGTCATGACAAGCCGTACTGATAGTCATGACATAGCAGTACTGAAGTCATGACATAGCAGTACTGATTTGCATGACATAGCAGTACTGATAGTCATGACATAGCAGTTACTGATATCATGACATTTGCAGTACTGATAGTCATGACATAGCAGTACTGATAGTCATGACAAGCAGTACTGATAGTCATGACATAGCAGTACTGATAGTCATGACATAGCAGTACTGATAGTCATGACTTAGCAGTACTGATAGTCATGACATAGCAGTACTGATAGTCATGACATAGCAGTTTCTGATATCATGACATAGCAGTACTGATAGTCATGACATAGCAGTACTGATTTGTCCTGACATAGCAGTTACTGATAGTCATGACATAGCAGTACTGATAGTCATGACATAGCAGTACTGATAGTCATGACATAGCAGTACTGATAGTCATGACATAGCAGTACTGATAGTTTATGACATAGCAATACTGATAGTCATGACTAGCAGTACTGATATCATGACATAGCAGTACTGATAGTCCCTGACATAGCAGTACTGATAGTCCATGACTTAGCAGTACTGATAGTCATGACATAGCAGTACTGATAGTCATGACATAGCAGTACTGATAGTCATGACATAGCAGTACTGATAGTCATGAAAATAGCAGTACTGATAGTCATGACAAAAGCAGTACTGATAGTCATGACATAGCAGTACTGATAGTCATGACATAGCAATACTGATAGTCATGACATAGCATGCTGATAGTCGTGACATAGCATGCTGATAGTCGTGACATAGCAGTACTGATAGTCATGACCACAGCAGTACTGAAGTCATGACATAGCAGTACTGATATCTGGGCAAAAGCAGTACTGGGTAGTCATGACATAGCAGTACTGATAGTTCATGACATAGCAATACTGATAGTCATGACATAGCAGTACTGATAAATCATGGGCATAGCAGTGCTGATAGTCGTGACAAGCAAATACTGATAGTCGGTGACATAGCAGTACTGATAGTCATGACATAGCAGTACTGATAGTCCCTGACATAGCAATACTGATAGTTATGACATAGTAGTACTGATAGTCGTGACAAAAGCAGAACTGAAAGTCATGACTAGCAGTACTGATAGTCATGACATAGCAATACTGATAGTCATGACATAGCATACTGATATTCGTGACATAGCAGTACTGATAGTCTGACCTAGCAGATACAGCACGTGACATAGCAGTACTGACAGTCGTGACATAGCAGTACTGATAGTCATGACATAGCCAATACTGATAAATCATGACATAGAAGTACTGATAAATCGTTTACATAGCATACTGATAGTCGTGACATAGTAGTGCCCAACAGTCATGACAAATCAGTGCTAACAGTCATGACACAGCAGTGCTAACACTCATGACACAGCTCATACGATACAGTCATAACAGCAGCTTGTGTGGTTGTCGCACAATGGTCACAGCTTCTTGATAGTCAGTCAAGTTGTCAATAACAATATTAAGTCATCAAGTTTGAATAAAGCTTATTAGTTTGCTCTTGAGTCACTATTTTTCAAAGGTGTTCTGCAATTTCTACGAAATTATCCTTAAATCAAATATATTTAATATTTAGCGTAACCTTCTGTATTCCATCGCACATTGGGTTTTTCAGAGAATGATAGAACTGATGAACTGGCAAGTTACATGACTTCTGTCGAGGGTTGTCAGTTCAGCAGTTTGAGAGAACAATGCGAAAAGAAGGTTAAAATGAGCTGTACTGACTTAAGACTGAGGGAACTGAACCAGTCAGTTATTTGTCATCCATTCTACTATCATGCAGGAGGAGCCACATGTTCTATGGTGCATGACTTAACTAATAAGTCAGACTTTGGATGACATATTCCCGGCTCGGCTGGTTTACAGGATCTTTGGAGGGTTAAATCACCACCACGATGTAGACCACCCGAAATGTAATCTTCTTCCAGATAGACGATTGCCAACTTGGCGTTTCATGTACTGGACATGATAGAAAATTAAATGAATTCAGAAATATCTCACTCGGACAATGTCAGATCCTTGCTATTGACTTACTGTAAATAATACAGCATTATCATTTTTGTGTTGCGAGTGTGTGGTTGTTGTGTGTGTGTGTGTGTGTGTGTTATGTGTGTGTGTGTGTGTGTGTGTGTAGTGTGTGTGTGTGTATGTGTGGTGTGTTTTGTGTAGTGTGTGTGTGTGTGTGTGTATCTCATAGTTGAGGTGCGGGTGGTCGAGTCCGCGTCTCCTGGCCCCGCTCTTTCATGATCGCTACTTGTCACTCGCTCCTGAGCGTGAGTCTTATCATTCTCTGCTTAAAGCTATGTATGGATCCTGCCTCCATAGTTTCGTTCCAAGAAACAATTACACGCTTATCTGACTACTCTGTGGCTGATGAAATCCTTCTTAACATCCCGGTGATTCATCTGTGTCTTCAGCTTCCAACTGTGTACCTTGTTACTGTGTCCAATTCTCTGGAACATCCTGTCTTTGTCACCTTGTCAATTTCCTCTCTCGAGTTTATTTTGTATGTCGTTGATCATTGTCCCCCGCCTATCTTCTGTCTCAGTGTCGTCAGGTTGTTGATTTCCCTTATACCTCCTCCTCGTAGGCATACCCTCTTAGCTCTGGGATAGTGTCTGTTTAGCAAAACCTTTTTACACTTTCTTAGTGTTTCTTCACGTGCTGGCTAAGGTGTGGTGGGTTCCAAACTGGTGCCGCATATCTCCAATATGGCCCAACGTACACGGTGTTGTACAGGGATCCTGGAATGATTCCTTATTACGATGTCGGAATGCTGTTCTGAGGTTTGCTAGCGCATATGCTTGCAGCAGTTATATAGGTTGATGGGCGATTCGGAGAGGGCTTTGTGTTATACTACCCCAAGATCTTGTATTACCTTGAGTGATTGGTTTGTAGATTCGTCTGACCCCCTTGACTGTACTCCGTCTGCTCGGTTTCTTTGCCCTTCCCCATCTTCTTGACTTTGCACTTGGGGGATTGAATCTTTGGCGCTAAATTGCTGGACAGGTCTGCAGGCCTGTCAGATTCTTTGTAAGTGCTGCCTTGTCTTCGCTCGATCGAGTGAATTTTCTCATCAAGACTTCACGTATCAGCCAAACAGGGACACCTCAGAGCTTATTTCCTTCGTAGATGTCGTTCTCAAATACAGTAACGAGCACTGGTTTGGACTGACCCTGCGGGACCCGCGTGGTCAAGGTTGCCCACTCTGACCCCTGGCCACGTACCATGACTACGCTGCTGATCTTCCTTGCAGTTTCCCTGATCCATTGTAGTGCCTTCCCTGTTATCCCTGCTTGGGTCCTCAGTTTTTGCACAATCTCTTGTTGTGGAACTTGTGTTCAAATGCGCCTTCTTGCATGGTCCAAGAAATTCGGCAATCACCCCTCCGTCTCTCTCTTGTCTTACTGCTGTCTCAACATGTGTCTAGAACTCCAGTCGGTTTGTGGACACAGGATTTCCCGTCCCTGAAACCATGTTGGCTGCTGTTGATGAAGATCGATTCTTTTAGGTGTTCCACCCACTCTTCTCCTGTAATCTTCTCCATGAATTTAGCATATCTACATGTCAGTGACATGGTCTGTAGTTAGAATGTGCTTCATGTCTGTCTCCTTTTTAATGATTGGGACTACTTTGCTTTCTACCATGCCTCAGCAATCTCCCTGTTTCGTTTGATGTTTGATATAGTTGTTTGGGGTACAACTAGCTGCCTTGCTTCCCTCTCTCAGATCCCCATGGGGAGATGTTTATCTGGCACCATTGTGCTCCGTCTGTTGAGGTATCTAGCTCCACTCAAGACGCCTCTTCACTTCTTCTCGGTTGTGTGCACGGTGTCCAGCACTTGGTGTGTGTGCCCACCTCTCCGTCTTTTCTGGAGTCCTTCTGTATCCTCTGTGACACTTCGATGAATCTCTTGTTGTGTTCTTCACATACTTCACGGTCATTTCTTGTTGTCTCTCCTCCTTCCTTCCTTAGCCTGATTACCTGGTCCTTGATGTTGTTTTCCCTCCTGATGTGGCTGTAACAACAGTTCGGGTCAGATTTGTCATTTTCATATTGTCCTTTGGGCCTCCCTTCTTATCTGTGCATATTCGTTTCTGGCTCTACGGAATGTTCTCCTTATTCTCCTGTGTTTTGCCTTCTATTATTCTTCCATTCGGCACACTGGTTTTTGCCTCCTGCACCTTTGGGTTAAACCATGGGTTCATCCAGGCTTTTCATTAATCTGTCTACCCTTGGGTACAAACCTCTCCTCAGCTCCTTGCATTTTGTTGCTACATATTCATTCATTCATTAACTGGCTTCCTGCCAGTTCTACTGTCCCACTGAACCCGTCAGTTAGTGTCCTCATTCTGTGTGGTCCCTTTCTTGTAGTTTGGCTTCATTGTCCTGCCTTCCTGTTCTCCCTCCACGTGTAGCTTACTGTGTATTCGAAGCTTAAATCCACATGGTCACTGGCCCAAGGGGTCTTTAATATGTGTTGTTCCTCGCTATCTGCACTACTCAAGGTGAATACTAGTCCAGCCCTAGCTGGTTCATCCTCTCCTCTCTCTCTTGTTTTGTGTCCTTATGTGTGGCACATTAAGTTTTCAGTACACCTCCCAGCATATTAGCCCTCATGTTATCTTGGCCCCCATGTGGCGTCCATGTTCTCCCACTCGCTCTCCTTGTGGTTAAAAGTCACCCATGAGCAGGAGCTTTGCCATGCATGATGAGCTCTTCTGGCCTCTCTAGGCCAGTGTGTCAACCATCGCTCTATTGCTTCGTCGTCTCTAGCCTTGGCCTCATGTGGTTCTGTGGTGGGTAGAGTTATACATCACTGCTTTTACACCTCTGGTGACCTCCAGATGAGGTAAAGTGTTCCACTATGTAATCACTTTCTTCTCGCTGTTCTCCTCTCTCCGCTCAATCAAAATTCCAGCGATTTTTGATCAGGCAATCGCCACTCTCCACCCCCCATCCCTGTTCCCTTCTGTCTTTCCTCAGGATTTGTGTATCCGTTGAAAGATGACATCTGTTATCATACTCTGTAAGCTTGGTTTCTGTGAGAGCTATGATGTCGGTGATGCTTCTTTGATTCATTTCATGCCACTCCTCCCACTTATTTGTTATTCCATCAGCGTTTGTGTACCATACCTTCAGTTTTCCTTTCCAAACAACTGTGGTTTGGGGGGCCTGTGAGGGTGGGAGACCTGGTGGCATACTGATGGAATTCTATAGCTGGTGTTGGGGGGAGGCTGTGGGTATGGATTGTTAGTGTGTGTTGGGATGGTGTGATCGGTTGTATTGGTTCTGAGATAGTTGTGTGTGTGTGTGTGTTGTGTGTGGGTGTGTCTGGGTGTGTGTGTGTGTGTGTGTGTGTGTGTGTGTGTGTGTGTGAGTGTGTGTGTGTATGTGTCATTGTGTGTGTGTTGTGTGTGTGTTGTGTATGTTGTGTGTATCCACCTAGTGAAGGGGGGGGGGTTTTATTTTGGGCCGGGGCTCGAGTTCGAGCTCCTGGCCCCGCTCTTCACTGGTCGCTACTGGGTCACTCTACTGAACCATGAACTTTATCATACCTCTGCTTAAAGCTGTGGTTTGATCCTTGCCTCCACTACATACTTCCAACATCCACTTCTGACTCACTTTCTGACTGAAGAAAGACTTCCTAACATCTGTGATTCATCTGTGTCTTCAACTTTTCACTGGGTTCCTTGTTGCTGTGTCCCATCTTGGTTCATTCGGTCTCTGTCCACCTCGTTTCATTCCTTGTCAGTATTTTATATGTCGTTATGGTGTTACAATAAACAACACCATGGTATGGTGTTCTGCCACCCCGCACCATGTGGTATGGTGTTATCCACCCAAGACAATGGTATGGTGTTTTACCAAAACACACCCTGGGGTATAGTCTTAATACAATTCGAACCATGGGTACGGTGCTACTACCACCCACACCATTAGGAAGTGTGTTACACCACCGCACCAGGGGGCGTATGCTGTTACTACCACCCTCACATGGGTATGGTGTTACCACCCACACAATGGGTATGATGATAAAATCCACACCATGGGTGTGATGGCAGTACCTCCCACAGCATGGGTATGGTGTTAGTACCACCCACACCATGGGTTTTTTGTTACTACCACAAACACCATGGGTATGGTGTTACTACAACCCACACCATGGGTATGTTATTACTACCACCCACACCATGGGTATGTTGTTATTACCACCCACACCATGGGTACGGTGCTATTACCACCCACACCATGGGTACGGTGTTACTACCACCCTCAACATGGGTATGGTGTTACCACCCACACAATGGGTATGGTAATAAAATCCACACCATGGATGTGATGTTAGTACATCCCACAGTATGGTACGGTGTTAGTACCACTCACAGCATGGGTATGGTGTTAGTACCACCCACAGCATAGGTATGGTGTTAGTACCACCCACTGCATGGGTATGGTGTTACTACCACTTACACCATGGGTATGGTGTTAGTACCACCCACACCATGGGTATGGTGTTAGTACCACACACACCTTGGGTATGGTGTTAGTACCACCCACACCATGGGTATGGTGTTACTACCACCCACACCTTGGGTATGGTGTTACTACCACCCACACCTTGGGTATGGTGTTACTACCACCCACACCATGGGTATGGTGTTACTACCACCCACGCCTTGGGTATGGTGTTACTACCACCCACACCTTGGGTATGGTGTTACTACCTCCCACACCATGGGTATGGTGTTACTACCACCCACACCATGGGTATGGTGTTAGTACCACCCACACCATGGGTATGGTGTTACTACCACCCACACCTTGGGTATGGTGTTGCTACCTCCCACACCTTGGGTATTGTGTTACTACCACCCACACCATGGGTATGATGTTAGTACCACCCACACCATGGGTATGGTGTTAGTACCACCCACACCATGGGTATGGTGTTAGTACCACCCACACCTTGGGTATGGTGTTACTACCACCCACACCTTGGGTATGGTGTTACTACCACCCACACCTTGGGTATGGTGTTATTACCACCCACACCTTAGGTATGGTGTTACTACCCCCCACACCTTGGGTATGGTGTTACTACCTCCCACACCTTGGGTATGGTGTTACTACCACCCACACCACGGGTATGGTGTTACTACCACCCACACCATGGGTATGGTGTTACTACCACCCACACAATGGGTATGGTGTTACTACCACCCACGCCTTGGGTATGGTGTTACTACCACCCACACCTTGGGTATGGTGTTACTGCCACCCACACCTTGGGTATGGTGTTACTACCACCCACACCTTGGGTATGGTGTTACTACCACCCACACCTTGGGTATGGTGTTACTACCACCCACACCTTGGGTATGGTGTTACTACCACCCACACCTTGGGTATGGTGTTTCTACCACCCACACCTTGGGTATGGTGTTACTGCCACCCACACCATGGGTATGGTGTTACTACCACCCACACCATGGGTATGGTGTTACTACCACCCACATCTTGGGTATGGTGTTACTACCACCCACACCTTGGGTATGGTGTTACTACCACCCACACCTTGGGTATGGTGTTACTACCACCCACACCTTGGGTATGGTGTTACTACCACCCACACCTTGGGTATGGTGTTAGTACCACCCACACCATGGGTATGATGTCAGTACCACCCACACCATGGGTATGATGTCAGTACCACCCACACCATGGGTATGATGTCAGTACCACCCACACCATGGGTATGATGTCAGTACCACCCACCATGGGTATGATGTCAGTACCACCCACACCATGGGTATGATGTCAGTACCACCCACACCATGGGTATGATGTCAGTACCACCCACACCATGGGTATGATGTCAGTACCACCCAGATTCCAGTAACGGGACTTATCTCTCTCGTTGAAATAGACCTGTATGCCTTTCACTCCACAGACACCATGTGGTCCCCTCGGTGTTTGGCGCTTTCCCTGGACATTAGACGTTAGAGGCTGATGGATCTTATAAAGAAGATGTAATGATTTTTCCTATCAAACTCTTGCTGCCGATGTGTTTTCCTCAAAAAAAATTTTTTCAATAATTTTAAGGTGTGAATTTTACTGTGCCAATTATATTAAACTATTTCGTGAACTAACTGCAGAATATATCTTCTCTTCAGAGACAAGTGTTGACTTTATTTTGTTATTCTATTTTTAATGTATATAATGTAGTTCAGAAGTGCCTGTAACATAGGCCTGTAACATAGGCCTGTAATATAGGCCTGACAATGCAAAAAATTTTTTTTTTTTTACACGAAACTTAAGGAAACTTTACGTACTTATTAACTCACTAACCTCTTTACTTAAGTCTTAAACAAGTGGTTAATCTTACTTGGATTGATTTTTACTTGTCTTTGTGAAAATTTGTCTTTTATTTAAAGAAGAGACATCGAATATTGAATTGCTGATTTGCATGTGAGAATTTCTGAGCGCCTCTTGTGATACCTTCAACACTTCAATGATGAAAACTTGATAATGTAAATTTGACCAGGACTCAAGTTAATGTACTGGTGTATATTCAACCTGTCTTCCTAATAACTATGTTACACTTTTAAATTGGGTTTGCAGTCTATTTTTAAGTTAGGTTGAGCTCGGTTTCAAAGCAAAAATCAATAAATATCAAAGACGATAAAACAGTCTGCCACGAGAACAGATAACGGGTGTTCACTGCTGGCGACTTATACAGTAACTACGTTATCACGAGAACAGATAACGGGTGTTGACTGCTGGCGACTTATACAGTAACTACGTTATCACGAGAACACGATAACGGGTGTTCACTGCTGGCGACTTATACAGTAACTACGTTATCACGAGAACAGATAACGGGTGTTCACTGCTGGCGACTTATACAGTAACTACGTTATCACGAGAACAGATAACGGGTGTTCACTGCTGGCGACTTATACGTAACTACGTATACGGAACAGATAACGGGTGTTCACTGCTGGCGACTTATACAGTAACTACGTTATCACGAGAACAGATAACGGGTGTTCACTGCAGGCGACTTATACAGTAACTACGTTATGTTTCAACTGTTTAAGCTTCTTGAACAACGACCAAGTTGACAAGTTGCCTACGGTTAAGAGTACTGTCTAGTACATTAGAATATGATCTAAGATAACATTAGAATTTCTCTTCAGTCTGGCCTCCAAGTTGGTGTTTCAAGGTGGAAGGTCTCATAGTGTAACTGAGATTCACACATTTACGTAACATAGGTGTTTCGTCTTTTAAGTTTTAAATTATACGATATTGCAAGGACTCCAAATAGAAATAAGTCACTTCGTCTGACTTTTTGGGGTTATATTAGGTAATCTACACATGTATGGTAATTGTACTTTGTGTACCTGTGGCTAAATAAAGTTACTAGTATTATCTTGTTTAAGCAGGTAGTTGTGGTAGTTCATCCTAGTGTTCATCCTAGTTTGCCGATTTAATTTAAGTAATTTAATTTTACTTTCCATTTGATATTTTTTGAATGCCTCTTCTGATTTGGAAAAATCATCATCGGTAATATTAAACTTCATTGGAAACTTTAGCCGCATCTATACTATACTCGGCTTTGCAACACTTTCTCTTCAGATTTCACAATTGTACTAACTGTCTGACGAGCCAGACCAAGCTTATGTCCTATTTCAGCCATAGACATATCTTGTTCACTAAGTTTAATAAATTTTACCGTGGCATTTAAAGTAGGAGGCTTACGACTCCTTTTGTTTTTTTATCACAGCAAAGCTTAGACGCCATCGTCGACGAGAGACAACGAGTTAACGAGAACAAGAGTAAACGAGAGAGAACGAAATACACGGAGCTCAGACAATGTAAAGAAACTGAACGAGTTGTGGGCGCTTACACGGCCAGATGAATAAGTTTATTTAGGTATACACAAATACAATTACATAGATTATCATACATAGCATATGTGTAGAGAACCTGCGATAACCCAAAAAAATCAGTTACTTATTTCCGTTGGGGTCCTTTTAATACCTTATTATTATACTGTAAAGATAATATCTTATTATTATACTATAAAGGAGATGTACTAGGAATACGGCAAAATGAGTTATTTATATATACATGTGTGTTAGCTAAATAAAAATAAAAAATCATTCTCCTCCCTTTCTGTGGCTACATTCATTAGGTAGAGGAGAGAAGGCCTAAGCTTGCTAACACCTGCAGCTCATAAGACTGCCATCCCACGAGCCCCTTTGGGGCGGGCAGATGGCAGACCAGAGGCCTAGCTTGTCCCTACGAGCCCCGTGAGGGCGGGGACAGTGGCTAGCTGGGGACAGTTGGTCCCAAGATGAGGGGGTACTTATACCTCCTCCCATGGGACACTTAGGTCTCGAGACACTCCCCGATAGGGAACAAGGCCGGGTCACCACTACTTGGAAAAGACCCGGGCCGGGAGAATACGGCGAATAAAAAAAAAATAATAGGTACGTTTTGGCCCTCTTCTTGACTGCCTCATGCTATGACTGGCTTTGACATTTACAGGCAGTCTGTTCCATTCCTTTGTTGATGTACAGTAAAATGTGCTTGAAGCCTGGCCATTGATTGTGGGTATTACAAAGTTGTGCTCTCTTTCCCTAGTACTATGATTGCTTTGGTTCCTACCGCATTAATACCTGTCCACTTTTGGTTCATACACGTACATTTCGCATGAGTTTCCAAGTTTTTACCCACAATAAAACCATTCTTACATTGTGTAAAAGTTGTCTTCACGTAGGTGCTGTAGAATAAACAGCAACACTCCCATTCTCATGCACCACACCACTGGCTCGTGGCCTGGTAGACAAAACTCCCACTTCACACGATGAGTGTCTAGGTTCGATTCCCGGCAAGGGTAGAAACATTGGGTGTCTTTCCATACAATTGTTGTCCCTCTTCACCCATCAGAAAAATGAAGACCTGGGTGTTAGTCGACTGATGTGGGGCGCATCCTGGGACAAAACTGACCTAATTTGCTAGAAATGCTCTGCATAACAAGGGGGCTTTCTATGTAGTAGTATGTCGCTGATGTCAGCTAGGACTGTATACCTTGTACATGTACTGAAAAAATTAAGATATTATATTATGTTTTAGAGCGAATGACTAAGGGACGGAAGAACAACTTTACAGTACCTACAGTCAGTGGTCAAGCTACAAACACATTTTATTGTACAGTAATAAAGGTGTGGAACATACTAACTGCACGTGTCAAAGCCTGTCATAGCATGAGCCAGTTCAAGAAGAAAGAGAAAATGTTCCTAATGAATATGGCTACAGGAAGGCAGGAGCGATTTCTTGTATACCTAACATACATGTACAATGATCTGATACTATTTTTAATGTCAATTTAAATAATTGATTTTACATTGCCCCTGGTATACATTCTTTCATATAATTACTTTCCAGATAGTTAAGTACCGTTTTTAACTTTTGAATATAAATAATACTATCACAAGGACCTCATTGGAAATAAGTCACTTCATCTGATTTTTTTGTTATCTTAGGTAATCTACACACATTCTGCTGTGTATGGTAATCTATGTAACTGTATTTATGTGTACATGTACCTGAATAAAAACTTACTTACCCTATAATACGACTGTCTACACATTTTCTCTGATGTTGGACTAGACTAGAGAAAAACGGAATTGTTTCCCTTACTACTACAAGTCTCGAAATACCACATTTCATATATATGTCAATTTATTTACTATGGGCGTTGTTATTATATTTATATATTATATGACGAGCTTTTATATAATTTAAAAAATAATCATAGATGGATTAACAAAAATGTCTGCATTAGCGTAACATACTACATTAACACGCCCCATAACAATTACGTACTATTATTAATATGACGTAAAGACTCGTGAGAGAGACAGTGATTTTAATGTGTACCTGCACGTCAGCAAAGTGTGTAAGTTTTTTAGGCACAGGTACACTTAAGTATCAGAATATATATAAACATACGCAGTAACTTTAAAATACTGAAATATTTGGAAAGTTTCCTGGACATATCGAGAGACGGGGAGCTCATGGAGAATGTAAACAAACAGTGGCGCATGTACGCCGTAATAGTGAATTAAGTAGGGAGCCGTATAACGAGTTTTGGTCATAATTTGAAATGTCCGTATTAACGAAACGCCGTAAAGCGAAACCTCATAAAGCAGAATCTTACTGTACAGTATAACCTCTGTATTCGGATGCACCTTTATTCGTAAAATCTAATATTCTGAAAATTTTGAGGAAAATGTCACTGTGAAGAGCAAGGGCACCACAAGTATGCTGAGATAACACAATGAATGTCAGGGGCACAAGACTGTTCAGCTGCCTCCCAACATACATAAGAGGGATTACCAATAGAGCCCTGGATGTTTTCAAGTAGGTTCTGGACAGGCACCTAAAGTAAGTACCTGACCAGTTTCTATGCCAGCTTACACGCGGCCAGCAGTAACAGCTGGTTGATCAGACCCTGATTGACACGAGGCTGGTCGCAGGCCGGACACAGGGGCGTTGACCCCCAAAATCCTCTCCAGACATACTCCAGGTGTATTTGAAACGACACATGATTTTTGAGTTCTTGTGACTCAATTATTTTTTTTGTACAACTTTGTGTTATTTTTATTTTTTACTTAAAATATGTGGTCATAATCTTGAATAAGAATAGTGAAGAAAAACACCTAAAAAGAAACCTGTAAGAAACTAAAAAAAGGCACTTATTTCAAAACACAAAAATGGAATACGTCTTTTTGACGTCGCCAACAAATATGGTATGTTAATATGTACTGTATTTTCTTTTATAAAAATAAAGGGCAATAAAAAGTGTTTAAAGAGGACGCTGGAGTTAACATTCCTGAAGACTTCACATATGATTTCTTGCTTGTATGTATTTAACAAGTTTAATTAACCAATATTCTACTAAAAATGGCTTGTGAAGAGTACTTTTAGGGGTTTGGAAACGAGTAATCCACTTTATATTTATTTTCTGTGGAAAAAATGACCTAATATTCAGAAAATTCAATATTCAGAAAACACTGAGGAAACAATTCTGAACACATTGGTTCTACTGTATAAATAAATGTTTTATCATGACTCATTCCATCACTGTCTCGCCGGAGGTGTGCCAATACTACAGTTTAAAAACTGCTAACCTATCTCCAAACCCCTTTTCAGACTGCAGACACTGCTCTTACACACCTCCAGGGACACAAGTGGCTGGCTAACCAATATTCCTTGAATTCCTTCCCTAAATGTTACTTAGCTCACGTCGAACAGCATGTTGAGCCATACGAAAACCACCGGCCTTAGCTTCCGCTATATCAAATACGACTCACAGCAACACTTGCTGGAAGTCTAAGCCCCTTGCACTGGATAATGACTAGTGGTGATTCCGAACCTGCAAGATTTTAGTATGCCTCCTGAGATGCCCACTTAAAAAAAATTACTTTTTTCTGAATAAGAAGACTCGATAAATCCTCAGAATCATAGATTGTACAAGAGAATCGTTGGTAAGGCCACGAGCATCAATTCAGTCTTTGTGTGAATGTAACACATGAACCTTGCACTACACACAAATATAGAACTCTATAAGAAAGAAAACACTTAAAGTTTCCGCTAAAACAAACTGATAAGTGAAACACTTATAAATTTGTAAATGCATCCAGTCTTGCTGGATGCATATACGAAAGTCCGTTTGACGGAGCCAATCACACTGGGATAATCTAGCAGATTTGAAACCAGATATGCACCCCCCAACAACTGCAGTCACACTGGGATGGCCCAATAGTGGAGAAAAATATCTCAACAATGCTTCAGAGGTGTCGGAGGAAAGATAGAGCCCCCCGCCCTCCTTGCCTTAGAGCTCCTCATTCAGAGATTTCTGTTGCTGGCCTCAACTCCTCCCTTGGCACACACGCTCCCTCGAATTCCCAAACCATCCACACGTGGTATTGCCGCTTCGACTTGCCGTCCCTTTCTTCGCCAAACACATGTGTATTTGGGAAGTGAATCGTCAAGACCGATTCGTGTATCCAACGACTTGTGTGCGCGTAGATCCTAGAGAAAGAATTGCAAGGCATGAATAAAGTATAACAATCATCAAGAGAGACTCGCAATAGTCGGAGTGGCCCATAATAAGGAAGCCACTCCAACTTAAGCAGATCGTATTGTAACCAAAAGTGCCCTAGATGGTAACCACCCTTCAAGCCTGACAACGGCAAGCAGATGTGTGGGCCTATATATTTGCATCTAAACTGGGGTCCAAACTATCTCCAAGTTACACCAGGGAGGAAGGAGCGGCAGCTGCAAAGCTTTCAGGTTCCATAACAACCTAGGCAAAAGACTCATCAATGGTAACTAGGATTCAGGCGTTAGTTTTTCTGTTCCAGCGATTCAGCGCGGCGTCCAGAAGCGTAATGGCGCTGTAACTTGCGTGACTCGTCCTCCACTCCTGAGAGCTGATGGAGAGTTTTGCATTGTAATCTTTGATAAACAGTAGCAATAGCACTTGAAATTTAAAAAATCCCTCAAAACCTCGTGTAATGTAAATACAATCTTTTGTACCAGCCATGTATCATTTAATAATGTGTACCATATTATGTAATTAAATATAACCTATTATATCAAAACATTAAAAGAATGGTGTGGTTGCGGAATGGATATTTCAAATGGCTTCAGGAAAAATCTAAGTATTTCATCTCGAAGCCTTTTTAATCCAGCATTCTCGGGGCTATGGTTTTCCGCAATTTGCACTAGAGGTGGACCCCCATCTTAAATATAAAAATATATATATATATATATATAAATATATATATATATATATATATATATATATATATATATATATTATATTTATATTATATAAATTAATATGTTGTGTGTGTGTGTGAGTGTGAAAAGTAAAGGGAGGTTACCAACCTCTAGAACTGTTTCTAGGGAACCCTCATCCTCCAGAGGAAAAGATATAACCTTGCCTTTCAGGGAAAACTCAAGGTTCTCTCCCTGATCGCTGTTTGAGAATTTTCTCCTAACCACCTCCCACCCTATATTTTATATATTATTAAATTTAAAACAAACCAAAATTACTTGACAAAACATTTTACAAAAATACAATAGAAAGTAAAACAACATATATAAATATATATATATATATATAATATATAATATAAATATATATGATATATATAAATATCTAAATATATATAAATATATATATACAAACAAAATTAGGGGAGGTACCACGTGCTAGACTTTAACGGGAGCCTCAATCCTCAGAGGAAGGACAATAAAGTACTCAGGGAAAAACTCAATCTTCTCACTCGCCCAAGCTGTTTGAATAAAAGAACTCATTTAAAATTAAGTCCTTTCTAAAAATTTCTCTTAACGATTAAAAGATATTATATTTTTTTATTTATGTTAATGTAAAAATGAATAATTTTGTACCAAAAGAAACATTTTTTTTTCGATAGGGACAGAATGATTTTTTGCGGAAGTAAAAATTACATACAGCAAATTTGCGCTCCCCTATTCGGCAAGAACATTGCTATTTTTAAGGCCAAAATAGCACATTTTTAACCACTCTAAACATTACCGATCTTTCTTATGTATCTCAATTAAACACATCTACTGAATAAAAGAAAGTTGCAGAAACTTAAAAACTTAATTAAAATATATAAAATATTTGTTAGCCACAACGCTCTCATTAAATTACAAAATTATTATCTTTCTTCTTTATTTCAATAAAATCAGATTCCTCCAAAAGGAAGAAACTCAGACTCGATGAAAATGTGCAGAAGTTGGTTCGAATCAGATCGGGATGATATTTGTGTGGGCGTCCACTGATAGTTTTGTGGGCGTCCATCTGATAGTTTGTGTTGGGCGTCCATCTGATAGTTTGTATGTGGCTCCATCTGATAGATTTTGAGTGGGCGGTCATCTGAGACTCAGGCGGTAAATACAATCTCCAGGGAAAGGGAAAGAGGAATTGCGAGAGATGCAGAAGAGAATTGCAGAGAAGAGAGAGAGAGAGAGAGAGAGAGAGAGAGAGAGAGAGAGGAGGGGAGGTCGATAAGTGTGGTTGTGGGTGTTGTATTTGGGATGGACAGATCCCAAATTTGTACCGAACCAATACCCAATTCTCTCGGCTGGGTACCGATACTTCCAAATTTTTTTTTATTTTTAATTTAAAGCTTACTAATGACATATTCATATAAAGGAAAACTATGTTGCATATATAATTAAATAATATAGAAAATTTTAAATGTAAAATTACCTAATTTATCTCTTAGAGAGTGATTATGTAATACTGCATTACGTGGCTTGTACCTTTTTTGTGTGTACTTTCACCTAATAGTGGTTGCAGGGGTCGAGACTCAGCTCCTGGCCCCGCCTCACACTGATTGCTACTAGTCCTTATCTCTCTCTCAGCCGGTATGTGTTGTGTGTGTTCGCGTGGTGCGTGTGCGTGTTGAGCGTGTTGTGTGTTGCGTGTGCGTGTGTGCGTGTGTACTGGTGTGTAGTAAGTGTGTGTGTGTGTGTGTTGGGGGTACTTTACATAGTTGTGATTGAAGGGTACAATCTCAGCTCCTGGCTCCGCCTATTCACTGTCCATACTAGTCACTCTCCCTGCTCTAAGCATTTATTCCATACTCTTTTTTAAAAGCTATGTATGGATCTTTGTGTCTCCACTACATAACTTTCCCACTTCCTGACAAGTGTACGACTTGAAGAAATACTTCCTAACATCCTGATTTTCATCTGAGTCTCATCTTTCAGAAATGACCCCTTGTTGCTGTGTCAGATCTCTGGACCATCCTGACTCAGTCCCACTAAATCGATTCCTCTCAGTATTTTATATGTCGTTATCATATCAACCCCTATCTCTTCGTGTCCTCCAGTGTCGTCAGGAAGGTCGATTTTCCACAAAATGTCATTAGAACCCCTAATTCATAGATATATATTTTCTTCCAGTTGAATTAACTTTTGACTGGAAATTGAACAGAAATACTAATTAACATCGCTCTAAAGTGCCTAGACATAAATTAGTTTTTTTTAGACTTATTATGACAATTTTAGTTTTTACAGTTATAAAGATTTTTTTTTTAGATTTATTAAGTAAAAAATTACTTAAATGCTTATTTGGTTTGTCTACCTCATGTTCTTTCTTGGTGATCAGTTTGGATTGACTTAGGCCTAATTTGCCTTATTTTTATGGTGAAAACTTTAAAAATAATAAGGATTTCCCATACTGTAGGCCTTAGTGCTTCCTCCGATTACCTTTAATTATTTAACAATGGTAATTTCACAGGGGAAGGAACTGATCAGCTTCAAACATAAATTTACTGAGTTTAATCAAGAGAAATAGTCTCAGTTTAGCTTCCAAGCTGGTGTTTCTTAGGTGGAAGGGTTTGAACTTTTAAACGCTACGTATGTCTCTTTTAAGGAGGGGGGGGGGTGGTCGTCCTGGCATGGCGAGAGCTCTTATCTAATAATTAGTACCTTATAGTTTCCTTCCTCAGACCGAACCAAATTATTCCCCAATGCCCTCCCTTCCCTAATCCATTTCTCCTCCCCATTCCCCTTTCTCCCTTCCTCTCCCCGTATTTGCCCAACTCCCTCTTTTTTTTCCCACGTCCCGTTCGAGTAAGCCTCTGAGGTCCTCCGCCTCTGGCATTACGGGTTCTGAGGTAGGAGAAAAGTGTGCCGGGGATCGTCCACTCGTGAGGCTTCCTCGGGGTGTGGGTGTTAGGTTGTGAGCCGCAGAATCTGGATTATCTGGAGGCGCCCTACTCCCTTCCCGGATCTCTCCGAAAGCAAAGGTCAGGTTTCTTGCAGTGATGGGTGTATCTCCAGAGGCTGCCAGTCGGTTTGGGAGGTGGCATCCGAAGGAGTATTCTTTGTGGTGGGTTTTTCCGACCGCCCTCTCTTTTGTTTTACTCATAGATGAGAGGGTTTGCTATCCCCAGAGCGCTGGTTTACTGGGCGTGAAGTGGTATGGTAAAGCACGAGTTCTACTATGCTGCCATGTGCACCTTGTGGTACCAGGAGGTCCTCTCAGGTCGAGGATAGAGGAAACATGCGGCCCTTCTAGTGATTGTTCCCTCCACTGTCCCTCTTTTTTTTTTCTTTCATTCTTTTTTTTTTTTCTTGAAAAAAGATAATAAGACAGAAGTTCCATCACCATGGAGTCTTTCGTTCTGTGGATAACCCTCCTCTATTCCCAGCCCCTTTTTGTTACCCACCAGTTCTGACTCCGGCGTCGTTACTCTGACCATTCTCCAAACTCAATCTACCTCGTACCCCTGTACCGTCCTGCTGGTGACGCTATCCGTTCACCCACTCCAGGTTGCTGAGGCTCCATCCCATATCTTCTAGAGGCCTCTGCCTCTTGCACGCCTTAAAACTATCGTCCAACTTCCCCGAATATGGTGTGACGTTTTTTCATATGCGCTCATATAACCTTGGATCGTGCCACCCGCGGTACTACGGGCCTAAACGATGTCTACTCATTCTACCCAAAATCGACCTAAAACGCGACACCCACTTCCTTTATCACCCAATGTTACAAGTATACAGTGGACTAAATTCTTTTTTCACTACACCGACATCTCCTCCAACTCCAGTTTTTTACGACACGTTTGCCAAATATATCCTTTCACACTCATTTTCGAAGTGGTTTCGTGCAGTCGTTACAAGTGCAGAATGGCAGAATAAGCACATGATCTTTCTCCCATATCTTATTTCCATTGATAAACATTCCAGTCACAGTTTCTTTGGCACTTTTAGCTTCAATTCTTGCAGTGGTACGGTGGTTTTTACGGGCGTACCGTTGTACAGAGTGATTATTCTGTCCTTGCGGTGAAATTTAGGAACAATTATAGCCCTCAGAATCTCAAAGTGGATACATATGTACTGCCCGCACGCGAGCAGAGGGCCCTTTTCCCAGCAACATCGCCGCTTAACCTTTGACTGCCGTGAACTCCCGTCCTCGGTTTATCTTGCGGGCCCATCGCCTAAGGTCCTTAAAGAGGTCCCTACTCCAGCAACAGTGTCGAAATTGCTGGGCGGCATTGTACAACCCCACAAAATACTGCCGTGTCATGGTGGGAGTGCCCGGTCCGCTGGTTGGCCGCAGATCATGAACGATATATCTTGCAGTCCTTCCCTCCACTATGTCCCTCAATTGCACTGAACCTCATCCTGTTGTTCCCGCCATTGGTTCTGTCTATCCTCAAAACCATTGTCTGGCTATGCATAACGAACAGAGAAATCGTTGTCTTAAGAGAGCGAAGGCTAGTTGTGATAAGGGTTGTCTCTCTCGGCTTCACCTTCAGGATGAATCGTCGCTCGTATCTCTTATTCGCGGAGTATCTTAAGGAGACGTCCAACCTTAGCGGTCCCCCCTCCTACCAGCTGCTCCATTATTGTGTCTTCTGGGGCCACCCCGTATCTTTCTAATTCCTTTGCGAGTTTTACCCTCTGAAACTCCCTGCATCCTTACTACTCATGCCTCTACTACGTTCTCGCCCACTAGTTTCTCATCTGCAAGACTCGCACACCTACATCTTCATTCACGCCTATCACCTGCAGGACTTAACAGTCCATGAGCCCAAGTCTCTTCACATTCCTCCAGTACTTACAATTACCCAATGTTTTTCCAATTCGGTCTCGGAGCTCGTTCTCACCTCCTTGACCTTCTGAAGTCAATGATATCGGCCTCTTTCTTTTATCCGACTGAGACCACTTGGCGCTATCTCCCGACTATATTGCGGAGACCAAACCCTTTGATGGACAACGGGGCGCTCCTCTTTCTACCCATCTTATTTGTTCCAGACCCTCGCACCAGTCATCTCCTTCACACATTCTTATTTCTTCTTGCCTACACCTTCCCCGTTCCTCCCACACATGACTCCACTGACCCATAAATTTTATCGCTTCTTGTTGTTGACATACCTGTCTATGTTATAATTACTTATTTACAACGGAATATTCGAGGCCTCAAGGGTAATCGGGGATAGCTCCTGGTGTTGCTCTCCAGTTTTCCCCAGTAATGTTGTCGGTTTACAAGAACCCAGCATTCGTTCAGTGCTGTTATTCGTTCCGTTTTGGGGCTTTGTGCTTTGCATACTCTGATCCCTTCTGATGAATCATTTAGGAGAGTTGCGCTTCTTGTACGCGTTGGGTATACCGTTATCAACAGGTCCTTTGTTAGTTCTCCTGTTGTATTATACTGGATGCCCCCGCAATTTATTTGCTACAGTTTTCTCTCTATATCTCTCCCTTCCCGTGCAATCTGTATCTCGGATTATTGCGTTCCTTGATGTTTTCTCTACCACCGCCCTCTTGTTAGGTGATTGTTAACAGCTCGCCGTCCATCTTTGTAGGGGGGGGGTCACTATGTCTCTCGTGTGATCAGTTTGGGACTCTCTCCAGCTTTTCTTATCCTCTTCTTGTTTAAAAATAACGGGTCTTCCAACCTATTTTGACTCTCACGCTTTTTTTCCCAGTCTCCCTCTTTGCATTGATCTTTTCTATACATCTCCTCATCAATTGCCTTGAACGCTTGGGTCTGTTCTCCCAGATTTCCTCCACGACATGGATCACTTTCCTATTCTTTACTTCTACTATGTAATACCGACCGCCTCGTAGACCCACGTTTGACACTTTAGACATAAATTGGGAACTTATACTTTCATCTTAACCACCTCTTGTTGGGACTCCTCCGGTCGTCGTCTGGTTTGATAAAGCTGTGCAACCGTTGTTTTCCGACCTTAGTTTTTGACTGCAGCATCACGTTTATACCTCAAACCTCGAGGGAAGCATTCTCGGACATGCGTACCTTGGTGGTCTCCTGCGTGTGCCCGTGCCGTGCGTTTTTGAAAACGTAACTCGTGGGGCCGTTTTATCGATAAAATGGGACCTCAGAATCTTCTTTGAATTTATAAGCGGGGGCAAAGCAGTCGCTCGCGCCCGTCACAGACAAACACCTACGCCAAACGCACTGTTAGCAAGACTGCGTGTCTATCATTACCTCGTCTACCACTAGTGTTGCGGTTTGGAAGAAGGTACGGAGTTGAGTGGCAAGTACACTCTGGACCCAGCTCCTGTTTTGCGGTTTGCTGGTGTTAAGATGTGAGCCTCTTGGAAGTTGCCACGGAAATGCTGAACTGCTTGCCCTTGACTCCCTACACGGACAGGGTTCCCACTGTACATTGAGTACGCGATGTTTTTTCGAATATTTAGGCACACCGATGGAAAGAAGACACTTTGTTCTTTTTTAATTATCTTAAGTTTAAACTACACTTGCTGTTGTGTATGTTTAATTATCTAATGTAACCTGTAATTGTATGTTGTATAAATCCCTATTTCTCGTTATGCATTCATTATTAGTGCTCCATAGAAAAAATAAGAAGTCAATTTCCTCCTAGTCATGATGAGAAAACATTTGATCCATCAACACTGGGGTTTTGTAGTTTCTTTCCCCTGTGGAGTTTGGACAGAATAACGTAGGTGAAACAGCAAGGAAGATTTGGAAATACGAACACTGAATCACGTAATTTATGTAGGAACGAAACCTTGAAACAATGCCTGTGTATCATCACCGGAAACCTACCACTGATCTGATGAAATTTGCGACATGGGTGGCCCGCTAACTTGAGGAAAGAACCCAAATTTACCCCTAACGCAAGCGGCCTTGAATCATCATTAAACCGCTGATTCTAACACAAAATAAAGGCAAGCTTCATCATCTCTGAAGCACTAGCAAGATATGCTACTCGAAAGCAATAAACCACTTGCCATCACAAAGCGCTACTGCTACTACTATTACTAGGGGTCTACTGCAACTACTGCAATGTCTACAACAAAGTACTAACAACTACTACTATACCACCACAAGCACATCAATATACTACTATACTAACTACTTACCAATAATGAATTAATATAATGTTTTGCACTCCTCACACTGTACCTATACATAAGTCTGTGTGTCCCTGTAATTTATGTAACGGCTTGACAAAGCTCCTGGAAGCGAAACGTTGCCACAATAAAATAGTCACATTAGTTGCACTTCTGTCCCTTTACCTAACATAATTTATAATTCTACCAACAATATTACAAAAACCCAGCGTGTAAAAAAAAACGAATCAATGCAAACGCGGATTGCTTATTCCCTCAACAGGTGCTTGTAGGCAGAGGAGAACTTAAAATGAAGCTTTAAAAAACCTGGTCACGTTACACAGTACCTTACTTTAAGCTAAAAGCGGAAATGTCTTTTCATCACACGCGATGAGATCTGATTCAAAGCGTTTATGTAAGGAAGCTCCGGAGAGTTATGCCCATAATAAGCAAATCTGTTCAAGATCCTCAGTCTAGCACACCATCTAAGTAGACTCGTAAAATTTAGGAAGTAAAAAGCATATATTTCATCAAAATGCAGACCAAAGAAACTTTTAGTTTTCAATCTCTTGCACTGATGTATATTGAAAATATGATGAAACATCGCAAATTCTGGTATTCCGGTCCGTGGCGTCGACAATTACTGGTATTCGTTACCTTGCAGTCAGACAATTTCTGTATTCGAGTCCGTGGCGTCGACCAATTAGCATCAACGCATAGCCTTCACAACACAGGAGAAGAGTATCTTCAAAGAATTAAAATAAACTATGATATAGCTAAGAGGAAGAACAGGAAAGAACTAGCTCAAAAGAAAAAAAGAACAAGAACGACTAGCTCGCGAAGAGAAGAGACTAGCAGGCGAAGAAAAAATCAGAGAAGACTAGCTCCAGAGAGATAACAAGAACAGGAAAGGATAGCCCTAGAGAAGACAGAGTTCAGGCAAGAGAGGTAGCCTTCAAAATGCAAGGAATTGAGAACAGCTAAGCAGAGGGAATCCAAAAAAACATAAGATTGGAGTTTAGAACCAAGAAGAGATAGGACTAAGCTAAAATAACGGTACTAGCACCCTACCCACAAATCAAATTGTTTAAATGGCCTACAAATACCACCTTTGTCACAAACATAAGACATCTAGGCTATTTTACCAATCTGAGAACACTGCACTCAATGAAATCAGATCATCACATGTTATGGGCTACTATGCTTGGCGCCACTTCTGTGGTATCACATTACATGTATATTCTATACTTTACCTTCGGGGTAAAAAAAATTTAAATCACTGAAGAAAAGCCATAATTTCAGCTTTCATGGAAACTACTCCTCATTACAGGTCAGAGTTTCGCATGATAGAATAACTCCAAATCAAAATTACATGCAGTATTTTTAATAACTCTTCAACTGTTTTGATTTTTAGATTGATAGCGCCTGAAGTCGATCCCACTACTTCGACTCATTACGACACCTGAATGGAAAGTAGAATCAATCCTTTCGTCTGTATTCCTTTCATTTACAAATATTTATAAGAAGAACGCAATGTTCACACATCTTCGAAATGGCACAAGCCCTCAGACAAAATATGTGGGTGTGCGCTTAAATAAGCTACCCCAGGAACCGTAGCAGATATAATCTGTTGTGCCTAAGCAAAACTGAAAGGGCCCTAAAACCTTTGTTGGGAGCAGGGGAGCTAATAATTCCACAGAACTTCACGATGAATCTTTCATCTGTAATGAATTTGGGACATAACGTCGAGAATGTCCCAAGAAGAGCGTGAGAATATTGGGAAGTGTTTCACTGATTCTAATATTAACGCAAGCTTTTAGTGAAGGAACTCTAAATGGTATAATGTTTCGCAATTCTTAGAGATAATAGAGGATGTTCCTTTATGTTATCTCTAGTAAGCTTTTGTTCCCTAACTTAAGATGTTTTTCAACGGTAATAAAAAATATAGATTAAATTAAATTATGTTAGCTTATCCTCACAAATTGGAAGAACAATGAGAGTTTCTATGGTAATAATGCCGACTTACTCAGGTCCCAATTGCTAGGTTGCAGTGGATAGAGTTGGTCGTATCACTTCGTTCATCAGGAGGTCATAAATAATTCTTGAACTATGACTGGCATTGCGTCTAGCTTCCCAAAGCCGGAACGTCAGATAGAAGTTGCAGACAAGTTGACTATCTAATTTTTCAAGGGTAGGTATACCCATGGAAATTCCTTTCTGATCCTGGAACACAATTTACTTCTGAATTAATGGATCAGTTATCACGTTGTGGTGTTGAACCATCCGTTACATCCAAATTGTAACGGAAAGAGTGTGAAGACCAATATGCTATCCTAAAGTCTAAATATAAAGAAACTTGGTTTTCCTTAAGCCAACTGACTGGTAAGTTACTACCATGTGCACTTAGTAATGGCGTGAGATTCAATTGATACACTTGGATATTCCCCTTTCGAAATGCCTAATGGGAGACAAAGATATTTAAACCTGAAGTTCAACACTTATACCAGTTTGTTTCTAGATCCTGAGAGAAAGATTAGAGGAAACAGCTGATTTATTGTCAAGTACTTGATATTTCCATGAAACATACAAGCCTTATATTGACCAAAAGATTGCAAAGCGAAAGTTTAATATTGTCATGAAGTAATAGTTCTTTTAACCATAAATCCAACAAATTGTTTATTTCCTGAGCGGACTGAATAAAATAGTAAAGTCTGTAATGAGGTAGAATATCTTCTTGGATGTCAAGGGTAAAGAACTGAATGTTACATTTCAATATTTTGGAACTGTTCCCACCGTTAGAGAAGTTATTCTTCGGTTGAAACTTCCTTCTATGAAGATATTTTTGACTACAGCTTAGTTAACAGTCATGATATCACGTTGAAAGTAAATGTTTGTATTATAAGATACTAGTCTCTGCACAGATCGAAGGAACTATTAGATATCTAAAGCTGTTGAATCTCCAACTAATAACACAAACATCAACAACAGAGGTGAACAATCTACAAAACAAAAGTCTCAAGAAAATGCCTTAGTAAATACCTTTTCTGACATATCACAGAGGAACCAGGAACTTACCACTAACCGTTGTACACAAGATTCAATTGTCAGCTCATAACCATAAGACGGAAAAACTTCCTGGGTTGCGGTTCACTTACTGAAAACATTTGATAACGAAATTGACAAACACTCAAAGTTAAATATCATTGAACCATTCTAAATCAGCTTTCTGTTTCATCAGTTGTCATGGTTAAGAAACCAACAATTCTTACCGACTGCTCAAATATTTTCGTTATAAATGTAACACTAACTGGGACGTTTAACCCATGTCAGAAATCGATCAAGACTTGTATGAATTCCATGACTGTAAATTTTGTTCTCTGAATTAGACAACTCACAGCGTAACATCAAGTGTCATTACACCCAGAACTCTAAATCGGAGCTTTCCCTACTCATAAAGGAACTAATGCAATATCGCACAGTGCCTTACGCTTGGTCACCGCGTGTCTTCCACGAATATCCGGCTTATGAGAATATTCCTTTCAGACCTCAAGAATGTTTCAGTGTATTTTCGATAATTTTACATCATGATTATGTCTGGGAAGATCATCTTACTACACTGTCGCGGGTTTTTAAAAAGATAAAGAGCTCATTGCCTTACAAACAAACCACAGAAGTGTATTCCTTGGCTAATTTCAAAGTACAATACACTCGGGTTTATTAATTCTGACAGTATTTATCACCTCTTCCAAACAATGACGAAAAGCAGTACTAGAAAGCCCATCCTCACTACAAACAAAATTGCTAAGAAGTTTCCTGGGTCAGTAAATTTCAAAAGAGGAATTTTGTACATAATTTAAAGGTCTGGACTTTCCAATTCTCCATCAGACTATTTTAAAAAAGTATGTAAAGGACCCTCTTTGTTTGTTCTTAAGAGTGCTGTAGAAAGCTTCGAACAAAGTAAAGAATACTTTCCAATCCTCCTGTTCTAAAATTTTACCAGTTATTAATAAAGTCTTTTGTCTCCAAACGGATGCCTTCCATTCAGGACTCGGGGCTGTTCCACTACAGTATTATGATGAGATTCACTTCCCTATATCTTCCACCAGTAAGAAGCTTCTGCGAGGGAAGAAAACTACTCCACTGTGGAGAAGGAACGTTATGCATTGGTATGGGGTGTAAGTGGGTTCAACTACTACTTATATGGAAAACCCTTTGTGCTTGAAACAGATCGCAAGCCACTGATGTACCTGGAAAACTTAAAAGGGTTCAAGTAGCCGACTCTTAAGAGGGCTATCCATTTCTTATAAGTTTAAAGTTGTTCATATTATATATATATATGACTCGGAAAACCACTTCTCAGATTGGCTGAACCGAGGGTGTACATAGTACTTTTCCCTCTGTAACTTAACATACTGCTTCCGACTATAAGTTTAGGAAAGGGGATATTTTGAGGAAAAAACCTTAAAAAAGTGGGAGGTATGGTTGTTCAGACACCCAGGAACCACTAGCGTGTTTACCGCCCACTCTTCCATCTAGTGGAAGAGGCCTAAACTTCAGTTCCTAGCGTCTGAGTTGCTTTAATTTCTATTCCTGGTAGTATTAACCTTACCTGGTGTGGGTTGAAGTTTGAAGAATAACTTCACCTCCACTCTTCTCATGATCAGGTACGGTGATCTACAGAGTATTTCTGTTCATTGATACTAATTTACCTGGTTACAAGTCATGACATTGAAGTAGAATACCAGCCTTTGTCTTTCTTTATTGTCATACTTATTTAACACTTATATAACCAGTGTTTTCTTTATTATCAGCTCTGCTGCTGACCTGGTCAACCAGGGTAGACGCTAGTTAATTGGAGCAAGATCCCTGTCTACAGGACGTAGTGGGACATTACGACTCCTCACCTCTAAAATCTGAATTGTGGTGATACAACCAAGTAGTGACAGGATTTTCAGAACATGGGACGAACACCGCCACCCAGGATAACCAACACCATTTCTTCTAAAACATCATCAGAAGACCATCCTGGGCATAAGATTCTCATGTCCCAACATCCTACTGGAACCACAGCGGCCAATATTTATTTATTTATTTTTAATTAAAATCCTTAGAAAAACATAATTATTATCCATCAGTTATTCATTTGTTATTTTTCCTTTCTTTTGTTCAATAGGAAGGCGTTCCCCTGACACTGGTAGCACAGAAGACCATACAGACACACAGAAGAACAAATATAGTTCAGTACAAGAGACCATACGTAACAGAGAAGACCAGTACAGTAACACAGAAGACCAGTACAGTAACACAGAAGAATGAGTACAGTAACAGAGCGACCAGTACGAGAGAAATTAAAACAGAGAAGAACGTAGAAAGTTAAAGAATCAGTAACGAGAGTCAGTAAAGAAATGTACGCAACAGTGAAAAAAAGTTATGACAACGGATAGATAGGGGGAA
>NC_069403.1:110520210-110546780 GCF_026875155.1 Cherax quadricarinatus | reverse complement strand
ACCAAAAATTATGCATGTTGTTTGGTTTCAGTTTTATGCTAACCAGAATCCTAAATCTTTTTCCAATGTAATATTAAGATCTAATTTTTTGTTTATTGTGGCATGGTTATTGTCCTGTCCAACATTTAGAACTTTGCATTTGTCTATTATTAAACTGCATCTGCCACTTCTCCGACCAAGTTTCAGTCTATTCAAATCTTCCTGGAGTGCTCGAATGTCCTCGTCAGAATGAATTCGACGGCCAAATTTTGGTGGTCATCGGAAAAACTTGCCGATTGTCGCTCTTTATGCCCTCATCTATGTCGTTTATGTAGATTGTGAACAGCAGGGGGCCCAACACTGACCCCTGTGGAACACCGCTCGTGACACTTCCACACTTTGATTTCTCCCCATTTATGCAGACTCTCTGCTGCCTATTTGTCAACCATGCCTCTATCCAGGAAAAAATTTCTCCTCCTATTCCATTGTGCTTTTAATTTTCCTCAATAGTCTCTGATGTGGGACCTGTCAAAAGCCTTACTGAAGTCCATATACACAATATCATATTCATTACCATGATCTACCTCCTCAAATACCTTAGTGAAAAAAGTTAATAAATTCGTAAGGCAGGAAACGCCCCTTTGTAAAACCATGCTGAGATTCGTTTGATTAATTTATGCTTTTCAAGGTGGCTACGAACTGCCTCGGCAATTATTGATTCCATAAATTTTCCCACTATGGAGGTTAGGCTTATTGGTCTATAGTTCGAAGCTAAGGACCTGTCACCTGTTTTAAAAATTTAGGTATCACATTTGCCATTTTCCACTTATCTGGCACCATGCCAGTTTGTAGTGATATGTTGAAAAGATTAGCCAAAGGTGTGCTAAGCTCCTCTTTACATTCCTTTAGATCCCTGGCATTCAGTTCATAAGGGCCTGGGGATTTGTTTGGTTATATTTTTATATTTTGCCTAAGGACAGGTCACTTGTGACCTAATAGTGCACAGTTAGTTTATTATAGTTACTCCTGTTTGTGTCTTCTTTTTTTAATACATTACTGGAAATATCGCTGGTTTTCTCCTGTGTAAAAAACTGAGAGGAAGTATGTGTTTTAAAATTTCTAAACATTCCTTATCACTGTCAAGTTGAGCTGACCCGAGGATATTTTGGATAGTCGGGCCTATCTGTCCCCATGATTCATTACTTCTGTATTCCTGAAAGACATTCCTTTTGGCACCCGTTATTAGTCTTCGATTTTCTTGCAACTTTAACCTCATAAAATTCTCCTTTTTGATTTTCTAATTCCATTTTTTATTTATATCTTTAAACTGATGATATCGATTTCATCTATTGCCCCTCTCTCTTTTGATTTGCCTATATATGCCTCTTTTGGACCAATCGGTTTTATTTTTTAATCTATGGTTCATCCATTTTGGTCATTTTTGGTTTTTTGATTCTGATTTCCATAAGTTGGATCATTATTTTGACTGAGGCAGCTTGAACTATGCCCTGGAAAGCTCATATCGGCAACCAATCACCACCTACCTGACCCTTAGTAAGGTCATTTCAATCAGCCCATAGTAATTTTTCAAGTCCTATTGTAATTCTGCCCCCATGCGAAAGTCAGGGACGGAGACTGATTGCCATTTTATTAGTGGGATTTCCATGATATATTAAAACTGAAGGGATTTGTGATCCTTTCCCCAAGCTCATCAGTAACCTCAAGATTATTAATTGAGTGTTTCCCTACTGGCATAAAGAGACCCAAGTCGCAGGAAGGTTAATTTTCCCCTTGTTGGCTCTGACACAATCTGTTTTAGAAATACATTCCTCTGGATCGTAAATCAAGGAAGTCACTGACTCTAAATTTCCTGGTCAATGCTCCAGTCATTCTGTCTATAGTTGAATCTAAAATTAGCACAACATTTTCCGTTGTAGATGCACTTATCGCTTTCGAATTTAGTTCCCATATGAAGTTACTGCACTCCTAATTCAAGATTTGGGGCCATGTAAATCACACCCCAAAAATTAGTTTTCTCGCCTCGCCCTCGAGAAGCTGTTGTAATGTAACCAACAGATTCAGTGGCTGACGCTTCTAAATTTTATATCTTGTCCTAAAAAACACATACATTTTAAATTGTCTACTGACTTTTATTACATCGCCTACTCCACCACCTCCTTTCCTGTTGGGACCTGTCAGTTGTGGAATTATTTATAGCCTTGTATGTGACATTCAGTGGGGCTTCTTCTATATATTTATGGATTGAGCCCAGGGTCTAGTTATAGCAATAATATCCATGTTTCCTGCACTTGCAATTAATCTTAGCCTTCTATCTTATTTCTTTACCACTCCTGCTATTAGTTAGTAATCCTTTAAGGAGCTAGTCCCTTGCCTTGCCCTTTGCTCTGGTCCCCCTTTGTTTGCTGACACCTGATCTCTATTGTCTTTATTTATTACTTCATGCTGAATGCCTTTTTAGACATTTACTGTTTCCAACCCAAGTGTTGCAACATGCTTTTTTTCCCACAAACACAACCCTTACATCTTTCTTTCCTCAGTTTAAAAATATAGGCATTGATCACCAATGGCCTTTCTCAATCGGAGTGCTGCAAGTGCTACCACCCCCAAGCCCCCAGAGGAGATGTACCCCCATCCCTTTGCATACATTTCATGTTTGCCATAAAGTTGTTTTCCTGTTACTGTTGGTCAATGAATTGGAATTGCATGTTCTTGCACAGGATGCTGTTAGCAGCAATTTTTACACCAATTGCATAGACAACCCATTCATTTCCTACTCCCCTTCTGGCAAGATGCTACATATGTTTGGGATCACTTCCCTTAGACTTAATGTTATCATATAAGCTGACCTGTACTTATTATGCTGGCCTCTTCTCTCCTACCCTTCCCCAATTTCATTTCCACCCAGCACTGAGAGAGATTAAAGAATATAGGGCTTGCTCCCAATTTCCTGACTGATATTATCCAAGCCTTGTTGACAAGTGTCCCCAACACCTGCTCCAGGGAAGCACACTCTATCTCTCATATTTCTTATTCCTATTACAAAAAAGCACCGGTCAATGTATCTTACCTGAGAGTCTCTCCAACCAAAAGAATGCGCTCTTACCTCCATTAGCAGGGGGCAGTAGTTACCCTTACTTCAATGGCCACTGAAGTTCTGTCATCATGTAAGAACAGAAGAAAAGCGATGTATTTCCTCCTTCACGATCCTTCACTCTTAACTTTCATTACTCTGATGCGCCTTTCCATTACTGGGAACTACTCGCCACTTGTAGCAGAGTGCTGGGCTGCACCTCACTGATGGGTAGCCGTTGCTGCCTCCCCAAACCTACAGGCTCCTCACAGCGAGAGAAGATGCACCTCGCTGCTAGATGCCTTCATTCCCCACAACCTCCAGCCACCTCACATCGTCTGCTCCAGGACCCATTTGAGGTGGGTCTTCAGGCCTCCTAATCTCCTCCTGGAGATACCAAGACATCCTCCTTTCAACTCTCAAATTCTCAATTTTATTTTTAAAAACACTGCAGAGCAAGCCATGCTTTTGATTTGTATCGTCACTCCCACGCTAATCCCCAAAGCAGATCAGGGGTCTGTGACATCCACGTGGACGACTGACACCACTGAGAATGTGGTACAAAAATATGTGTGATCTTAGTGGTGGGTTTTAGAATTTGGTTAAAACGTCTTGATTGTGGTGATCGTAGATATTGGAGATATAACAGGCTGAAACAAGTAGCTTCCCTTCATTAAGGGTTTAAATGAAGTAAAAGTGGGGGGGTTGGAGTCTCTGCCGTCGCATACAGTAAACACAGGTTGGAGTTTGTTGTGATGTCATGGGAGGTTATCCCTATCTGTGCTGGTTATGTGTTTCGGTGGTATTAAGTAGGGAGAGGAGTGAGAGTGTATTAGATTAGAGGAGTGTATTAGATATTGTAGGAGATTGGGTGTGATTGTGATTTTTTGGGTGCGGACTATGTTTTTAAAAAAATGAATAGGTGTCATGGATGTTAGTTTTTTGTTGTGGTGTTGTTGTGTTGTTTGGTTTGTGCAAAGGTTGTTATTTTGGGAGGAGTCAAATGATTTTATGAGGATTTTTTTTTTTTTGCGCTCAATGTTATATAATAGTCAGGGTGAGAGTGGGTTCGTCTTGGTTATAGTGATTTGAGGGGGGATAATTTCTATTATATATTATATGGGTGTTGTTAATGGTTGCTGATCTTTCGTTTCTGGTGATTTTATTTGTAGTGTTGTTTTGGGCAGTATTATTCGGTCTGTTTTGGTTTAGGTTTTCAGTGGTTGGTTTGGGGAGTGAGTATTCAAAGGAGTTTGATTGATGTTATCTTGAATTGCGTTTTTTTGTTGCGGATGTTTGTGGAATATGTGGGTGGTCATTGATGATAGTTGATGGGATGTCTTATGTTTTTTTGTGTGTGTGTGTGTATTGTTTAGATTTTCATTGGGGTGGTGATCCTGCTGTAGTCGTTTCGGTGTTAGTTGTGTTTGGAAATTGTGTTTCTAAAGGTGGTTTTTTTCCCCATGAGTATTCAAATTGATTTATGAGATTTTTTTTTTTTTGTTTTTTTTGATGAGTTTTTGAGGTTGCTGTGGCGATAGGTATTTGTTATCAGTTTTGAGGGGAGATTTCCTATTAAAATGGGTGTGTTGCCTCTTCTGTTTTAGTTGGTGTTTGTCTTTGTTTCTGGTAGATTTTTAGTGTAGAGTATTGGGCTGCATTCAGTGGTGTTTTTGTAGTATTCAAGTGGTGTATATTTGGGAAGTATCTTTAAATGGTGTTTTGAGGTTCAATCAAAGGTGTTTTGAAGGTGTTCAAATGAATATGTTCTGGGTGTATTCAGTGGTGATATTTGGGCGGGTGTTCGAATGATGTTTTTGGAAGTATTTCAAAAGGTAATTGATGGTTGTTTATGGTGTTGTTCCAAAAAGTAATAGGTGTTTGAGTTAGTTTTTGTGATAATGTTGTGAAGTCTGGAGATACTTGAGGGAAAGGAGGTTTTTGGGGCGCGTTGGAAAAGTTTGTGTAATTTAATGAAAATGTGTGTAGTGCAGATATTTTAGAGATGTCACAATCTTATTTGGGAGTATCTCAAAATGAATTGGAAAGGTCTTCGTTGTGTATTTGTGAAATGTTCTAAGGTCTGTTTTGGTGAGTTTTCAAATGATTTTTTGTGAGTTTGTTCGAAGTATCTGGGGGTTGCTCTGTAAGTGGAGATGATAACGGTTGTCGGAAAAGAGAGAATATTTATTAAGAGATATTGTGAAAAAAAGGAGAAAAGTGTGTTGTGTGGGTGTGTGTGTGTGTGTGCGTATTAATTCGTATTATTGTAAAATTGTGACTAGTGATGAATAATCGAAAAAGTGCGTTATTAAGTGTTAAGTGTTTTTTGTGGTGACTTTTTTTTCTGATTGAAATTGTTTTTAAACAGTTAAAACGAGAAAAAAAAAAAATTTGTGGGTTATGAGTGGAAAAATTGTGGAGAGTGGTGGTGGGCAGCGCTTTCTTTTCAAAGTGATGAGTGGAGTTTTGTGACGGGTGGAGGGGTGAATAGAAGGAGGGACGGGCTATACGCAGAAGGAGAAAGGAGGAGAGAAGCCCCCAGAGTCTGTGAATGCCATGGTTTACTTAGTGGGGCAGGTGGGTGAACATGAGATGAAATAATTTGTGTTAAATCGAGGGAAAAACCCGCGCTCTAACTAATGATGTCAATCCCACTAAACATACGCTCCTTTAGAAGAGATACGTCTTGTCTCCCCCCCCCTAAAGACGGATGATGAAAACTCCTTTTCGTAATGGAAACAAAGAAATTGTGGGGCCCCCCCACCTCCCCGCGCGCGCGCATGTATGATCGACAGTATTAACGAAAAAAATAAAATAAAAAAAAAAAAAAATATGTGGACAAGATATTTGTGATATAATCATGCGCCCCCCGGTTAAGATGGCGAATAAATAGTGCTTAATTGTTTTCCACTACATGGATTGTATATGAAATGTTGTAAATTACTGAGGATGGGGATGAAGGAAGATAGATCCAGAACAATAATATGCGCTTAGATATTTCTTAAGAGAAAAATTATGATTGATTCTTATGTCAATGGGTTATTGTACATTTTTTCCAATATGAATTTTTTTTTTTGTTGGTTGTATTTGAAATGCATTGGATGTATAATAAATATGTTGAGTTGTTATCAAGCATTTTTAAGTTATCTGTCTGTCGACAAGGATTCAGCATTTCCTGTGTGTGTGATAGTGTCCATGACATAACGTGAGTTCATGATATAGGGGGGAACGGGGAAGTCGTCAAGATTCAGACTGTATGTGTCGAGCGTCATTCACGTAGACTGTTCACTGGATACCGAAGATGTTAAAAACCACCTGAGTAAATTCGGAATTGGGTTGACGTCACACTTGTTTTAAGGACTGTATGTAAGAGCAAAAGGTTCCATACCCCATAGGAGCTTCATTCTTCTACAAATGTTCTCCGATTACCCCTATCGTGCGGGGTGAATACAAGGAGATGGACCCATAAAGTCTTGGTTTTATTTGATTTCGAAGGATAAAAAAAAACTTGATCCAAGGAGATTGGCAGCCTTTGTATTATCGAGGGATGGAAAAAAAAAGGAGGGAAAATACTTGATCCATAGGAGATGGAGAGGAGAATATTTGGGAGTAAGGTTAGATGTGGATAGGTGGGGTGGAAAACTCTATTGATTCTCTTTATTGATCACTCCTGAGAAAATTAAAAACTTGTTCGAGGAGATGGAGGAGCAATACTTGGGGTGGAATAAGTGGAGTCCATATTTGCAAGCTTTACCCCCGAGTGGGGGGGAGGGAGGGACTAAGGGAAGATCCAAAAAGCTTGATCCGAGGAAGTAGAGCAGGAATTTTTGTGGTGAAAGTGGGAGAGAGTTCATTTTGACAATGCTTACCCCCAGAGGGCGGGAGAATCCAAAAAAACTTGAGTCCAAGGAAGTAGAGCTGGAATATTTGGGGTGAAAGTGGGTAGAGAGTCATTTTGAATGCTTAAACCCGCTGGGGGGAGCTCATCCATAAAACTTGAGACTCCGAGGACTGATGTGAGTTCATCCCCTCCGAATTAACAAAAAATTAACTCGTAAAATTTGGGGAGTTAGATGGGGGGAAATGATGGGAGGGGGGGGGGGGGACGGAAACTCAATAAGACCTTGATCCCGAGGAGATGAGAGGAGAGCACAAGAAAATAGAATTTCCAAAAAAAACTTTGTAATAGATAGAGAGAAAAAAAATTAGGGGAGCGATCCGGACGACCGCTGCTGCTCCCCCGCGCACCCCCCGCTGGGCGAGCCAACTTCGAAACGTGTGGCGAGCTCACGGGCGGGCGCTGGCGCGGGCAGGGCCCGCCAATGGGCGGTAGCGGGAGGCACACCCGGCCGCGGGAGGGGGCGGGTGTTGAGAGGAAGTGGGAACGGGGCGGCGCAGGGTCGTTCCATCTCGCTAAGTGGGCGAGGGTGGGTCGAAGGCTATGTGTGGTGGTTCGAGGGGACGTAGGGTGGGTTTATGGAGGGTGAGGTTATGAGGTGGTGGTCTCGAGTGAGAGGGGTCATAGGTCATTAGCATTATGGTGTGAAATAGGAAGACGACCATATCAGGGTCAAACTCAAGGAAGACAGCGCTAAGCCCGCTCTGTGACAACTACTTATATATATTTAATATATATTAATATTTATTTTTTATATATTTATATTTAGTTTATTATATTATAATGAGTATTTGTATGTATAATTCTATATATTTATGTATTTTATTTATAATATAAATGAGATGTTTAGGAATCATGTCCTATTAGTATAAATTGGTCGGGCATGGACATACCCGCAACTATTTATATGTTACGTCGCTCTATGTTTTATATATGTCGTTGCCGAATATGTTTAAAACTGGTCATGTAGCAAAGAATCATTTTAAAATTGAAGTTCCTCATCTGAAATTGTCTCTTAAAGACATTTAAAGATATATTTTTTTTTTTTCATTAATGCTTTATGTAAATAATTTTAATTTTTTGCACCAAAAAGAAATCTTGCAGTAAACTTAACTAACCTTATATAACTGGCATACATTTATTTTATAGCATAAACCAAACGACTAAATTTTATTTAATTTTTGATTTGTTCTACTATAATTTTACTAACTAAAAACAAACACAGTGAATTTATTTTTTTAGTTTAGGGCTATAGGATGATTTTGGCGAAATTATTGCCATTCATCATATTTTCACTGTTTCCCCCCCTATTTGGCAAGATGAGCGTTGCTAGTTAAGCCAAGATCGAAAAGTTCTGCCCCATACTCGGCACGAAATATATTTATATATTTATCTACATATATTTTTATATATATATATATATATATATATATATTATATACATCATATTATATATATATATTTATATATTAATGAAACCACCCGAACAATTAGATTTTGAATCATTAACTAAGACTGCTGTATGATCGAGGATTTCCGAACCGCTCCGCCACCATTTGCATGTCCCGCCAGTGGAAAACATGACCAATGTTTCGGCGACCTCTCTAACTTATTGGGTACCAACAATCCTTCAAACTCCAAGCATCCAGTTAGAATTGGGCCGTGTCGGCGTAATGGTTCGAGGGGACATACGTGGCCATGGTAGCTTAGAGGCTAATTTAACTTACTCCCGTTTTGAATACCAGCCTTACAAGGATATAGGGAAGATCTACAAAATAGAGCTTAAGCTTGCTGTGTAAAAAATGCGGATTTGCCGTCAGGGTAGTTATACTCTGATACACTACTAGAAATAACTGGTGGCTGCACTGCATTACTGTTACAGGGCTGAGGGATAGTGGGGTGTCAGGGGTCAGTGGTCGATAGAAAAAATTTGGACCAGATAAGGAGAAAAAGATATTCGATCCTTCACAAATCCTAGCCAACTGATAAAAATAAATTTGTTGCTGGTTTCACTATAACCATGGGGTATCTATAGGCAGCAAACTTCATGACAAATCATAAATAAGAGCTTCATTATTCTTCCTGCAAACTTTCTCTCCGTGTAAGTGTGCTATAGTCAGCATTTAAAGGAATACACTATGTTTAAAAACTAACTGCACCTTCGAACACTAGTTGATATGTACCAGGAAGGTTATAGATGGCAACCTTTATACTTGGGCTATTAGTAGTTTCATGAAGTCCATTGTAATGATTTTATCCCCCCCCCCCCCCCCCAGTGCCTGGGTTGAAGACATAATTGGCAAATAATTGTTAATTCTACTCCACCAGCGGTGCTCCATGTTGGGAATGGAAAGGCAACAGTACATAGTGAACCCCAATCCTGTTTCAGATATACTTGAAATGCCATCAAATAAACACCAACTTCAAAAATAGTAATGCATTCATTTGTATTTGTTTATATACTTGGTCTTTTGTCGTACTTCTACTCATTCATATTTATTACCCCTTTCTCTCAGTGGACGTCGCTCAGAGTCACAAAATGCACTTTCTGCAGTGATTTCTGAGCGAGCCATCTCGAATGTTCACCTTTGATCATCACCTCATTTTTGGTTACAATTGGGCATTGTACTTTTTTAAATCGACAGACAGTACAGGTAACAAGGGATGGTGGGGCCCTGTTTGCCCACGATTCGTTTTTTTTTGCTCACAATTACTGAAACACCCCAAATGAAGTTAAGTTGTAGTAACTGAAGTTTTGGCATAATATAGTCTGAGAACCGAAAACGTAGTCTTTGTGGTTGTTATTAAGCGCGTAATGAATATCCAGAATTCAAGGATTATATACTGAATACCTTACTACTGCCTGGTAAAATTACAAACCCCAGCAACCCATACATCCTTGTTGCCTGGTATTTCAATTTCATTCATTTATATATGGAAGAATATGGCAGTTATAGCAGAGTTATAGCCCAGGAGGCCCAGTCGGAGGAAAAATTCATTAACCACCACGATGACATTTTGAATTCACATTATTTTAAACCAGCCAAATCTAGCTGGGAGCCAAGTCAAAAAATGTCACAAGTATTTTCACTGGCTAAATGACGATCTGGTACGAAGCGCGTAAACAGTTATCTATTTTTACAATTAGGATTGATCACAATATAATCATAGTTTAGACTTTTATGCAAGGGATTCTGACTAACAAATTGAGTTCAGTTATGGGATGCCGCCACCTATTTCCAACTTCAATAACAAGAACAATCAGTTAGATCTTATCTAACCTTGTTTAAATGTACTCGCTGGAAGATATCTTAGAAGCAACAAAAATCGAACAGTACCTCAGAAAGTGAAATTTACCATCCCTGTACGCACTTAGCTAGAGGCACTTTCCTTGAGAAAAAAGAGAGAAGACATAAACTAAATGTGAGCCCTATACAGGTATTACGCAACCAGATACAAGAGTCTGTTATCCTGGAGCATATTTAAAGAGAATTGAACGAAACTAAACACAGCATGTGCAGTGAACTTTGAATCTGCTCTCTTTTCCTTCTCAAAATAATATATAGATTTTTTAAAAGTATGTAACTTATATTAATACTGGAAATATATGTGTACAACACGGTGAGTAAGGCAAACCACCAACAGCCTGGAAACCAGACCACTGCTTCCAACCAGCCCCTGTGTGTGGAATTGTGGGCTATGGTGGAACGTGTTTTGTATGTGGGACACCACAACAAATCGAACATTGTCAATGCGCACCTATGTAATATTTTTGGTTGAAAGGATGGGGCTCCCTCCTGGTTCGATGGTTTCGAAGGCAGGCCGATATGAGAGTGTTGTACATTACGGCCGTTGGATGGTATGTGTACTCTTGGAATGCCACAAGTGAAGATAAAGTATTTCATAGTGGCTTCTCATAGTTAGAAGCAGTCTTATCTGGGTTTACGGTAGGAGTGCATTGGATAGTGAACAGAAAATACTGAACAATAGTTGAAGGAATCGTAGAGGACCAGAAGCACGAGAGAGAAAGCTTGAAAGCAATAATTGAAATTGAAAGAAACTAAAAATATTTTTTTTTCATAAGGCAGCAAATCTAGGACAAAAAACCAATCCCGAATAGGTCCTTCATTAAATGAGAAGGGACTTACACCGATGACATTACAAGTTAATAGAGTGATTTATTGAGGTTAAACTCAGTCTATTTGGGTCGAACTATATGACCAACCAACTAATATGATCTTTGATTTGGATATTTATGGTTTTTTTATTAGAAGGTAGTGTAGGAAAATTTGCTCAATTTATCAGAATTTCTGATATTTCAATAACATCACGGGAAGTTGGAAAAAAGCCAATTAATGGATTGCCACTGCTCTCTTACCCCGGCCAGGAATCCTGTGGAACTCTGTGTTCATTTAGAACGGAAGGAAACTTCTTTTGAATGTCTTATGTATACTTTGGAAAAGAAAGCCTAGACGCCGGGGTCTTTACATATTTTATAGATCCCCAACAGATATAGCCCTTTTTTACACTATGATGGACAACATAGGTAATTGCTGGGAGTATTGACCGATAGCTCCAGCGAGCATCATAAAAATCGTTTTTGAGAGGGTTGGTAACAGTAAGACTGTCAACCAATGTGGATAACAATAGTTACATAAGCCAGGATAGGATGATGTTTACAGCAGGTCGCTCCTGCCCTCTCCACCAACTCCAAGGACTTAACAGAATGCCCATGTGGTATACACAGACTTGCAAAATTCTTCGACAAGTGCTCTATATCATGGTGTAATATCACACATAAATAGTGTGATAAAATGACGGCAAAAAGTGTGTAGATGGATCTAACTTTCTAAACAACAAAACACAATGAGTAATAGTAAACTGACGTTAAGTATTTGGGGCAGCGTAGCAGGCTGAAAAGCTTGTTCCACAAACGCGTACAAGTACTCGCTCTCATCCTTCTGTGATATCTGACGATACAGGAATCTTTGAATCTCAGTGTGTCATTCATTGCAGGACACTGCAAATATTACAAGTGGATATTAACCAAGTTTTCAATGGGTCTCAGGAAAAAACAATTGTAAAGTTCTGTGAAGACTAATTTCAATTGTCCTCCTATGGAAAACTTGAGGAAAACAAATGAAATGGTAAATTGGGGTCATAAAAATATTCAACCACTCAATAGTAATAATTAATGTGTAGAAAACTGGGGAGTGTAGTGATAATGTCAGGGGATCTCCCTTCTTCAAAGATCACAACAATGTCATTATCTCATCTGTAGGGAAAATGAGTTGTGATGCTCCCCTTCCATTGTATTTGGTGGGATCGTATTCCTATTTCCTACTTCTACACTACCACTTCTACTACGCTCTTCTTTCTCATTCTACTTAACATCTTGATGAAATAGAAACATGTGAGGCGTCTGGTTGTCTTTGTTAGTGGACGTATCGCCATCAAAGTGGTTGGCTGGAGTGGCGACAGAATACGTGTTACCGGTGGGATGCCGGGGTGTTGTGGTCATTGTGTCTTTCATCCTTGTCGGTATTTTTATATACCAATTATTGTACTACTACTATACTACCCACTACATACTACCTCAACTCTCTCTGCCTATATATAGCCGTCCTGACTCCTCATTATGTTAGTGTGACTTTGTCAATAGGCTCCTCAAGTGCGGAACACGGAAACGTCGTCGTAAGCTTTCTGGCTTTTTTTGCGAAGATTGTATTTTGTGTATCGTTTCCAGTCCGGTATTGATGCCTTTTTGTATGTATGGCCACCTATGCATTAACTGACGTCACCCCATCTACCGCTCTAAATTATAATTACAACTGGAGTGCCCAGTACAGTTGTCAGTCGATGATTTCTTTTTAGTTGAAATATGCTGTCTTGTTGATAAGGAGAATATACAGAGAACCTTTATTGCATTTTATATTTAGAGTCGAAAAGTTGATTATTGGATAACCCGCTTATGGAGTTCTCTAGTTTATATTCCTTGGATATAAATGATAGGAGCAGAAAAGTGCATGTCATCATAGATTTAGCACCTGGAAAAATATCCGCCTAAGAGGTAAGCCGTCATCCCACCACACCCCCCCTCGCACACGAAAGCTCTCGCTGTGCCTAAGACATAAGCCCAACAAAGACTGCAGGCGAGAATGCTCAACATCACTCTCGATCTCTACTATGGAAACTACCAAGACGTGTCCAAGTACCGTGAAGTTACAACTAAGAGATAACACAATACGTATCAGTGTCTGATTCTTGTGTCCGTTACTGCAAATCTGCCTATACCCCAGCATACTCATAAAGAGCATAAATTACCACTAGTATGACTCAAACGACCATTAGTTAATGGATCACGTCTTGAACAAGAACGATCGTCTCGCATATATCACCGGCAGGCCTGAATTGAACACCGAACGGTCAGAAGAGGTCTCTAATAATCCGACCGCTCGTCGTTTAGACATCTGGACCAGCTGCCACAATTAAGATGTTCGTCCAACTAGGTTATAATGTTCTTTATTCAACCCCATAGGAAGGTAGCTTAGGACATCGCTAAGTGACCACAATGCAAGTTTTTTACAGCTACAGATCATCTCCTATCTGACTTGCGTGGCATAGTGACCAGATACTACGCCTAGCTAGATATAGTCCCTCACTGCTGTCAACATTGACTCACACGAAATCGATTAGGACATACCGAGTGACAAAAAATCCATATATACCTAGTGGAACGAATCTTTACCGTGAGGCTAGCTGGTTCAGTGGCTGTACGCGACGTTCGTGGAGTTTTGATGACTCTCGTCGGACTCGGGGTTCAATCCCGGCCGGTGATATGGTTTACACTAGATACCTGGCCTCGTCTCTAAGAGTGAGCGGACAGATCCGAAAGCAATTACCTTAACCAGCTGGGCTGTGGTTCTTACATGAAACTGCGTACAGTCTGGACACCTTGTAGAAGGCTGGTTGATCATGCTCTGCTGATCCACGTTCGTGAGGCTGGTCATGGACCGTGCGGGGGTGCGGGGACGTGCCCCCGGAACACCATCCAGGTAGATAGACTATACAGCGTCCTCCTTCGATCCCAGATTCAATTACTCCTTAAACTCTTTGTTCTCCAAGGATGCTCATTGCTAAGCACCGTCGTCAGTTCTATGTTTTACCATCATTCTCTTTCACAGACTCTGTCCGCCGACAAAGATCTACTTTCAATTTTCTGAACAACATCATCACTCGCTTCTTTCTATGTTATACATTTAATTTGTTTTATTCTTTAAACATACCCCAAATATCAGTCTCCAACTTTTGCACCGATTCTCTTCAGAATTCCACCAGATACACCAAGCCACGATGACAACAATGTAGGTAGCATCTAGTATTCACTTCTTTTATAATCACATCAGTAAGCTTTAACAACCATTAATGATATCAACGCATCCCTATCCTAAGACCGGACTAGGTATGGAATATAATCGTCCTATTTCCAGTATTTAGTACCCTACACTGAACTCACTATTTTCACAGGAACAGGTAATCTTCAGTTAATACATATTTTAGCAATATCTGCTACATTGTTTCCCTTATCAAATGCCCTTTCATAATTTACATAAAGCAGCGACAACCTTTGTTCACCTTACATTTTTACCCTTCCTAAAATCAACCTTGCTTATCTGGAATCCTGTTCATGTACTTGCCCATTATTCTTTGAATAACTAAGAAAGAAAAGTATTTGACAGTACATTTTTTTCTTTGTTTTTTTTTTTGTGACCAGTGGGGGTTGAGTCTGCTGTCTTCAATTCTCAGGCTCTGTTTTTGGTCTACATTCGCTAATAGCTCCATCTGAAGGCATGCGTGGTGCTGGATCATTTTGGTTTCTTCTTAGTTCTGCTACTATGTTGTTATCTTCCTTAATTTCGCTATTCCTTTTTTCCTCCCTTCCTCCCCAAGGTGCTCCTGTCCACGAATGACTTTGGTGTTCATACTTTAGTGTTTTATTAGTGATTCTAGTTTTTTAGCTATTATATGGTAGTGTAAATGCTGGCCTGTATTTTTGTTAGTGTTGCCTTGACGGTAATTGTTTATCACTTTCAATCCATCTGATTTTACTCTCGCAGTTCAACTGATTAAGGTTGAGACTCATTTTATCTTCATTTTTTTGTCCCACATATGTATGATTGAACCCACAGAACCCAGATGTGCGATGAACTCATACATATTTGTAAGCGAATATTTATAAGGCAATCAAGTGGCGAAGCTAGCTACTTTATTCTACACTAATCTTTTTCTTCAGAGAAAGTCGTCTAAAGAGGATTCGTCGAATGTGGTGCCATTACTAGTACTGACTACTGGCTATAGACAGCCGTCCTCCCCTTCACTCTTTGTAAGCTGAGAACTGAAGCGCCATCGCTTAATAATAATAAGAATATCTTTATTTCTACAAGTACATGTACAAGGTATACAGACCTAGCTAACATACTACTGCTATACATGCTCTGCAAAACACAGCATTTCTGGCAAATTAGGTAAATTTTATCCCGGGATGAGACCCACACCAGTCGACTAATACCCAGATAACCTCTGATGGGTGAACATAGAAAACCGGTGTAAGGAAACACGCCCAGACGGTGGCCACTGGCCACCGTCCAGGCCATGGGCCACTGTGGCCACAACGACCTACACACAGTCCTCACTAGCCGAATCTTTTCCGCTTTTCTTTTCTCTTATTGTTGATCCTACATTAATGCCTGTCTTTAAACATCCGCAAGTTTTATAAGCATATACGCATGACTATCCTGGGATCCCTATTATTTCTCTTTTACCTTATTAAATTTATTGTTTTGGTGCTTATTAATGCTTTTTCTTTTTTCTTGGGATAATAAAGATGTGTGCTTTTATTCGATTCCTCTTGTCCTTTTATTTTACAGTATTATTTATTTTCATATTTCGTTTTTCTTCAGCAGAGAAATTAGGGCCATACCTTACCCCTGACACTGTTACTTTTACCTAGTATATCCAAAAGGCTTATTTACCCATAATTCTTACAGTGTCTGTATCTCTTTTTCATTTACATAAAGGAACGATGCAGCCTCTCTGCCTGTCACTAAACACCTTCCCTTCTCTTATACATTTTTTGAACAAACGCACTAACTGCATTCCCGCCTGCATTTAACATTTGTTTTTATCACGTTAATTCCACCAGCCTTACCTTATACCATTCTACCCACAGCCTCACACATCTCTCCCACGCTTACATCTTATAACTTCTGAAAGAAGTTATACCTTCCTTCCCCATGCATGACATCACAGCCTTCCTCTTCATCAACAAACATTTAACAGCTCCTGGAAACATTCCCTTCTTCGCAGTACCTCTACCTCATCATATAATAACTCCCATCTCCTGATTTTAACATTTAAATTGTTTCATCCCATAGACTTTCTGAACTTATTAATCTTGCTCCAAAACTTTCCTATTTCAAAAAATTGTTGACAAAACCTCACCCACTCCCATCTGGTCTCCGTGTACAGCTTCACACCACTCTTATCCTTTACTCTCCATCCTCTTATACCACGTCTTTGTGAAAAACCTCTCCTAAACTAGCTTTCTTTTACTTACCATTCTCTTTGTTTTGTCATGCCACCAATCGCTCCACTTACCTCCGGCATCCACCCTCCGATAGCCATAATTTTTGCTATTCTCTTAAACACTTCATTAAAACATTTATCCCATGTCTCTTCGACTTCCTATTCGTTACTTTCTCTCTCTCCAGCCCATCTTTCTCCCAACAGGTACTTTTACCTAAATACCTCCTTGTCTAATTAATGAAGCCTCACTTCTCTTACTGATGACATTCTTCTTGTAACTCATCTACCTCTTACTCTCACCTCAGCTTCAATATAATATTCGAGGTGCAATGATAGAGCTTGAATAAAATTTTTGCTTGCTTAGAGGGTGAATGTCGGTGTAATTTACGCAGTGTAATACACTCTTTTGTTAACTAGCCTGGCGAGTTTCAGTGCGGTCGATTATTCGGTTGAGGTTAGATGAGCATTTTTTACCACGTCACTGCATTTTTGTACCTTTTGTCTGACAGAATGGAATTTTTGAAAGAAAAAACAACTTGTGTTAGATATTCTGTTCCAAGCTCAGTATAACGGCTAAATTGAAATTGCTTCAGCAAGCATTTGGCGGCGTTTCAGAGTAAGACGAATGTCAGTTAATTATAATAGCGAAAGTGTCATACAACACTGCAGTGTGAGATGTGCTAAAGAAGGAATATGCCAAGGTCAGAGAGCAAGTGCGCGTGAGGAAGAGTTAACAAAGGTAGTGGGAGTCGTAAAGGGAAAATGTAATCATCGAGGAGGTCAGGCAGAGTAAGCGCATTAGGGCGGTGAAAATGAAGTAAATTCTACATATCCACTAATGGCACGACAGTCTTTTAAAAGTGAACTGATAACGTAACTTGGTTATTCTCACAGAGTTACCGAGCGTTTCTCTAAAACGAAATACCTGTGAGCGAGATGTGTGCCATATTTAGGCGGAAGAATATAGTCAAAAAGACAACAGCGATGTTAGCACCTGAAACCCAAAAATTATTTGAGAAAATGCACATTATTGAGAACCATCTCAGACCACCGTTGATGCCAGCTGTTGCCAAGTTGTCTACAGAATATTGCAAAATAGTCTGAGAAGGAATGACTTTATTATTCTCATACCTTATTATTTTTTTCTAAACTAAAAGTAATTTCTCAGTATGTGCTAAATCTAAATGATTAAAAGCATTTTACTAACTTATGAAACTATGTTCCTCTCATATAAAAATGTTCTTCATAATTAAATGTAATATGATTGTCTAATAAAACCTCTCATAATTACTGAAAATAAATACGATACATTAATGAAAGAACAAAAAGGCAGAGTACTGTGTGTGTGTGTGTGTGTGTGTGTGTGTGTGTGTGTGTGTGTGTGTGTGTGTGTGTGTGTGTGTGTGTGTGTGTGTGTGTGTGTGTGTGTGTGTGTGTGTCTGTGTGTGTGTGTCTGTGTGTGTGTGTGGTGTGTGTGTGTGTGTGTGTGTGTGTGTGTGTGTGTGTGTGTGTGTGTGTGTGTGTGTGTGTGTGTGTGTGTGTGTGTGTGTGTGTCTGTGTGTGTGTGTGTGTGTGTGTGTGTGTGTGTGTGTGTGTGTGTGTGTGTGTGTGTGTGTGTGTGTGTGTGTGTGTGTGTGTGTGTGTGTGTCTGTGTGTGTGTGTGTGTGTGTGTGTACTCACCTATTTGTACTCACCTAATTGTGGTTGCAGGGTCGAGACTCAGCTCCTGGCCCCGCCTCTTCACTGATCGCTACTGGATCCTCTCTCTCTCTGCTTCCTGAGCTTTGTCATACCTCTTCTTAAAACTATGTATGGTTCCTGCCTCCACTACTTCACTTGCTAGGCTATTCCACTTGCTGACAACTCTATGACTGAAGAAATACTTCCTAACGTCCCTGTGACTCGTCTGAGTCTTCAGCTTCCAGTTGTGACCCCTTGTCCCTGTGTCCCCTCTCTGGAACATCCTATCTCTGTCCACCTTGTCTATTCCCCGCAGTATCTTGTATGTCGTTATCATGTCTCCCCTGACCCTTCTGTCCTCCAGTGTCGTCAGTCCGATTTCCCTTAACCTTTCCTCGTACGACATTCCCTTGAGCTCTGGGACTAGCCTTGTTGCAAACCTTTGTACTTTCTCTAACTTCTTGACGTGCTTGACCAGGTGTGGGTTCCAGACTGGTGCTGCATACTCCAGTATGGGCCTAACATACACAGTGTACAGTGTCTTGAACGATTCCTTATTGAGGTATCGGAACGCTATTCTCAGGTTTGCCAGGCCGCCGTATGCTGCAGCGGTTATTTGGTTGATGTGTGCCTCCGGTGATGTACTCGGTGTTATGGTCACCCCAAGGTCTTTCTCCCTGAGTGAGGTCTGTAGTCTTTGTCCACCTAGCCTATATTCTGTCTGCGGTCTTCTTTGCCCCTCCCCAATCTTCATGACTTTGCATTTGGCTGGATTGAATTCGAGAAGCCAGTTACTGGACCACATGTCCAGCCTCTCCAGGTCTCTTTGCAGTCCTTCCTCATCCTCGTCCGATTTAATTCTTCTCATCAACTTCACGTCATCTGCGAACAGGGACACTTCAGAGTCTATTCCTTCCATCATGTCGTTCACATATATCAAAAATTGCACTGGTCCTGTACTGGTCCCTTGTGGGGACGTCCGTGTACTGGCGCTCACTGTGTATTTCTTCACGTACGCATTGACTCGTGTGCTTGCCTGTCCTGTCAGGTTATTCCTTATCATTGCGTGCCCTTTGTTTTGTGTGTCCTGTCGCTTGTCAGTTTGTGGCACTGTTTAGAGTCTGTCTTGTGTGGTTGGGGAATGTTGTCAAGGCCTTTCCTGAGTCTAGGGAATACGCATCTACCCGCGCTCTTCTGTTGTTTACTTCTGTTTACCTTTGTCATGAAATCCGGGGTTTGTTTGGATACAAGATTTGCTGCCTGAACCCATTGCTGGTTGTTCATTTTTCTTGTTCCTTGTCAGGTGTTCGCACCTCCTCCTGATATCTTCACCATGACTTTGCACAATACAGTCCTGGACACAGGTCTGTATGATTATGGCCTCGTCTTCTGTTCCTTTTTAATATGGACTACTTAAGCTGTTTCCATTTCTCAGTAGTTGCCCATTTCAAGGGATGTGTTTGAAGATTGTGGTTAAGAGGCACAACAGCATCTCTGTCCTTCTCTAAGGCCATGGGAGATGTTGTCCGGTCCTCGCCTTTGAGTGTCAAGGTCACTTAAGACTTCTTACCTCCTCTCAGTTGTTCGTATGTCATCCAACATTGTTGGTATATTCCCTCTTGATGTTCCCTTCTGTGCTGTCTTCCCACAGCTTCCTGTCTATGTAAAATTCCTTAAATCTCCTGTTAGCCCTCACATACCTCTGATCATTTCTTGTGAGTTCTCCACCTTCTGTCCTTAATCTGATCACCTGGTCTTTGACTGTTGTCTTCCTCTGATGTGGCTATACAACAGTTTCGGGTCAGTCTTGATTCTCGATGCTATGTCCATTTTCATACTGTCGCTGGGCCTCCCTCCTTACCTGTGCGTACTCATTCCTGGCCCCTGCGGACTGATTTCCCTATTTTCGTGTGTTTCTCTGCCTTCTGTCTTTTTCCATTCTCTATTGCACTTTGTTTTGCCTCCTTACCGTCGGTAAACCAGGCTTGTTCTGGTCTTCCGTTGTTACTGTTGCCCTTGGAATGACCTTTCCACTGCCTCCTTGCATTTTGTTGTACATATTCCTTCATTTCATTACTGGCTTCCTGCCATTCTCTGTCCCACTGACCTCCCGCATGAAGTCTTCAACCTATGTAGTCCCTCTTTTATAGTCAGGCTTTTCCCATTCTACTCTGTTATTCTCTCCACTTGCAGCTCTACTATGTATTCAAAGACAGAACCACGTGGTCGCTAGCTCCTAGGGGACTTCATACTTGATGCCTCAATGTCTGAGCTACCCAGGGTGAACACAAGGTCCAATCTTGCTGTTCATCCTCCCTCTCACTCTGGTAGTGTCCTAACATGTTGGTGCATGAGGTTTTCAGCACCACGTCCACATCCTGGCTCTCATGTTTCGGGACCCCATGTGGCTCCAGGTTTTCCAGTCATCTCCCTGTGGTTGAAATCCCCATACCAGCAACTTTGCTCTGCTGGAGTGAGCTCTTCTTGCCACCTCAGCAGTGTGTCCACCATTGCTTGTTGCTCTCTTCATATCTCTCTGGCCTCCTGCAGTTTGTGGTGGATTATACATCACTGCAATGACCACTTTGTGTTCCCCAGACGAGTGTACCTGCTATGTAGTCTCTTTCTCTGTCTCATCTATTCCTTCCATTTTCTCGAATTTCCATCTGTTTTTACGAGCAGAGCAACCCACCTCCCCCTACCCCTTCTATCTTCCTCATGATCTGGTATCCTGGTGGGAAGATTGCATCTGTTATTGTCTCCATGAGTTTTGTTTCTGTAACTGCTATGATGTCTGGGGACTTCTCATTGATTCTTTCTTGCCATTCTCATGTTTATTCGTTAATCCATCTGCATTTGTGTACCAAACTTCAACTTCTGTTCTAATACTGTAACTGTGGTGCGGGGGGTGGAAACAGAGGGATCGGTGTGTGATGGTTGGTTTGGAATGTTCAGTTGCCTTGGGGTGTCGTGGCTGGAGTCCTTCTGCAGGTGTTTCTGGGGGGTGCGCTTGTCCTTCCATTTGATCCTGGGTTATTCTGCTCTCCTTTTTCGTTTCTCCCATTTCTCCTTTCGTTTTTGAACTCTCTCTTTCATTGTCTTCCTTTCGTCCTGTGTTCTGTCTCGGTTCGAGGTACACACTCCGGAACTCCTGCTTGCCTCTCAGCCGTGCTTTCTCCTGCATGATCATGGTTCGGGTTGATTCTGCCTTGAAAATTACTTTGAGAGGCCGATTCCTTTTCTTTGTGAACCACCCAATTCTCCGAAAATTTGCCACCTGGGTCATGTCCCCCTCGCCTATCACCTTCATGATGTCTTCAATCGCTTTTTTCTCCTCCTGCTTTCTTTCATCATAAGTTTCCCCTTTAGCTTCGTCTAGCCCATAGACAAACACGGATCTCTCCCTTTCCACCTCCCACTGTGACTCCCATTGCATCCTCTGATGTGTTTTAGTTCCTTCCCGTGGAGTGTTCCTTCCTTCAGTCCCTTCCCTCGTTATGGCCCCTATGCTTCTTGGTTTATCCTTCCTGCTCACTTGCTCCTGGCCCCCACAGGTATCTGGTAAGGTCCTTGCACATGTCCTAGTTCCATCAATGTCTTCCAACCTCTCTTTCTGTCCTAGAGTGCTCCCTGTCTTTGTTTTGGCCCCATGTGGGTTTGACAGGACCTCTGCATACAGTTTAGTTTCCATGCTTCCTTCGGACCTGTTGTCTGTGTTCGATGTAGCCATTGCCGATGCTACTTCTGTAATATCTTTGTCTCTGTGCTGTTTCAGATGTCTCAGCTCCTCTTCTAATCTCTCTATCTTGATTTCTGCTGCTGTGGCCTGTTGCTTCCACCTTCTGCATTCTGCTGCTAACCTCTCTTCCATCTTCCTTTCCAGCTCATCTAGTCTCCTTCCCCAGTCTTCCTCCCTTTTTTTGAGCTCTACCTCCCATTCCTCCCTCTCAGATTCGTCCTTGGAGCCCCTTGTCCTCATCGGTGACAGTTGCCAGCTGCTGATGACGAAGTAGTCGTACGTAGGCTTAATCCCTATTTTTGGGAGTCTTCACCGTGATGATTATACCATTCCCTTGATTCATCTGCTCACTGCAGGATAGCCTTTATTTTCCATTCTGAATCTGCATGTCACTGTGTCATTCTTATAGGTGTGAAGGTGCCCCACGCTCTCGTCTTGTTCTAGGATTTCCTTTCCTCTCCTTCTAGAAACTTTTATCTCTGTGTGTTGTTCTGCGTCATACTGTACGTGTCTCAGGTCGCTGTGTTGTGTGTGTGTGTGTGTGTGTGTGTGTGTTGTGTGTGTGTGTGTGTGTGTGTGTGTTGTGTGTGTGTGTGTTGTGTGTTGTGTTCGTGTGTGTTGTGGGTTGGGTGGTGTGTTGTGTTGTGTGTGGTGCTGTGGTGTGGTTTTGTGATTGTGTGGTGTGTGTGGTGTGTGTGTGTGTGTGTGTGTTGTGTGTGTGTGTGTGTGTTGTGTGTGTGTGTGTTGTGTTGTGTTTGTGTTGTGTTGTGTGTTGGATGTGTGTGTGTGTGTGTGTGTGTGTGTGTTGTGTGTGTTGGTCTGGTGTGTCGTGTCTGTCTTGTGGTGTTGGTCTGTGTAGTGTGGTTGTATTGTGTGGTGTGTGTGTGTTGTGTGGTTTTGAGTGTTGTTGTGTGGTCTGAGTCTTGTCTGTGTGTGTGTTTGTGTGTGTGTGTGTTGTGTCTGTTGTGTTTGTTGGTCTGTGTGTGGGTTTGTGTGTGTTTGTGGTGTGTATGTGTGTTTGTGTGTGTGTGTGTTGTGTGTGTGTGGTGTGTGTGTGTTGTGTCTGTTGTGTGTGTGTGTTGTGTGTTGTTGTGTGTGTGTGTCTGTGTGTTGTATCACTGTGTGTGTTGCGTGTGTGTGTGTGGTGTGTCTGGGTCTACTGTGCTGTGTGTCATGTGTGTGCGTGTGTGTGTGTTAGCTGTGTGTGTGTGTGTGTGTGTGTCGTGTGTGCTGTGTGTGTGTGTGTGTGTGTGTGTGTGTGTGTGTGTGTGTGTGTGTGTGTGTGTGTGTGTGTAGTGTGTGTGTGTGTGTGTGTGTTTGTGTGTGTGGTTTGTGTGGTGTGTGTGTGTGTGTGGTGTGTTGTGTGTGTGTGTGTATGTGTGTGTGACTAGTTTTACTCTTCATCTCCTTATTTGTACCTCAGCGGTTGTTCTTCCTCATTTCCTTCCAACATGATTTGGGGGCCTGAGGGGGACTTGGTAGTACTGTGGGATTCTATAGCTGGTGTTGGGTGACTTGGTGGCTGTATTGTGTTGGGATTGTGATAGTTGTGGGTTCTGGGTAATTGTGTGTGTGCTCCTTGTGCGGTCACTCTCCCTGACCCGTGAGCTTTATCTACCTGTTGTGTGTGTGTGTGTGTGTCCGTGTGTGTGTTGTGTGTGTGTGTGTCCGTGGGGTGTGTGTCCGTGTGTGTGTGTGTGTGTGGTGTGTGTGGTGTGTGGGTGTGTGTTTGTGTGTGGTGTGTGTGGGGTTTGTGTGAGTGAGTGTGTGTGTGTGTGTGGGGTGTTTTTATGTGTGTGTTTTGTACTCACCTAGTTGAGGTTGCAGTGGTCGAGTCCAGGCTCCTGGCCCACCCTCTTCACTGTCGCTACAGGTCCACTCTCCCTGAACCTTGAGCTTTATCAAACCTCTGTTGAAGCTATGTATGGATCCTGCCTCCACTACATCGCTTCCCAAACTATTCCACTTCCTGACTACTCTGTGGCTGAAGAAATACTTCCTAACATCCCTGTGATTCATCTGTGTCTTCAACTTCCAACTGTGTCCCCTTGTTGCTGTGTCCTATCTCTGGAACATCCTGTCTTTGTCCACCTTGTCAATTCCTCTCAGTATTTTGTATGTCGTTATTTGTCCCCCCTATCTCTCCTGTCCTCCAGTGTTGTCAGGTCGATTTCCCTTAACCTCTCCTCGTAGGACATACCCCTTTAGCTCTGGACTTGCTTCTCCACTGTCTCCTCTCTCCAGCTCATCAAAATTTCATCGGTTTTTGATCAGCAGTGCCACTCCTCCACCCACCCCTCACCCTGTTTCCTCTGTCTTTCCTCAGGATCAGGTATCCCGTTGGAAAGATGGCATCTGTTATCATACCTGTAAGCTTGGTTTCTCTGAGAGCTATGATGCCCGGGTGATGCCTCTTTTCCCTTTTCGGGGCCACTCCTCCCACTTATTTGTTATTCCATCAGCGGTTGTGTACCATACTTCAGTTCCTTTCCAACAGTGAGGTTTGGGGGCCTGTGGGGGAGGGAGATTTGGGTATGTACTGTGGGATTCTATAGCTGGGTGTTGGGTGGAAGCTGTGGTATGGACTGTAGTTTGTGTTGGGTGGTGGATAGGTTGTGGGGTTCTGAGGATAATTGTGTGTGTGCTTGCCCTTGCTGCTCTGTTTTCTCTGTTTGACCTCTGCTGGTTCCATCCTTGTCTCCTTTCCTAGCTCCTTTCGCTTTTTTGTCCTCTCCTCAGCTGCTGTTATTCTGTGTTCTGTCTCTATCTAGGAACACCCTCTTGTACTGTTCCGAGTATTTCAACCGTGGTTTTTCTTTGGGGGATCCTGTTCCGCACTCTTTCTGTCCTGATAATCAGCTTGATCGGTCGTTTTCTCCCCTTCAAGTACCCCCCTATTCTCTGAAAATTTACAATCTCGTCCATGTCTTCTCCATCTATTTCCGTGATGATTTTCTCAATCTCCTTTCTTTCTTCCTGCCGTCTTTCAGTGTATGTCCTTTCCTCTCTCTCCCGAAGCCCATGGATAAACACTGATTTTGCCCTTTCCTTCTCCCATTGCCTCTCCCTCTGTGACTCTGGTTCCTGTCTGTATGTGGTCATTTTCTCCCTTGATTTTTCCAGTGGCTCTTGGTAGCATGGTTGTGCCTCTGCATTCGACCTATCACCCTCTCTTCCTGCACCCAGCTGCTCTTCCCTTTCACTCCTTGGCCCTTCTTGGCAGGCTGTTATGACCTTAGCATAATTCATATCTCCTTCCTTCCTGTTCGGCCTCTCAGCTTCATATGCTGTGTCTTCTCTGGTCACTGCCTATGTAACTTGCCTCAGCCTGTTTACCTCATCTTCTAGGACCCTTATCCTGGCTACTGCAGTTTCGACATGTGCCTCCCAATTCTTCCTTTCCTTTTCCCCAAACCCCTTTTCCAATTTCACAGAAAACTCTTTCTCCATTTTTCCAGAGAAAGCTCTCCTAATTTTTTTCTCCGCTCTTGTTTTTGTCCTTTTCCACTGCTCCTCCCATCCACTTTCCTTCCTACCCGAACCCTTCTCATCTGATCCCTGGGTTCCTGCGAGTCCCACCATTTTTTCTTTTTTCTTCCCTAGAGAGAAGGGAAAGGTAGAAGGAGAGAGAGAGGGAGAGTGAGAATGGAAAAGGGGGAGAGGAGAAGGGGGAAAAAGGGGGAGAGAGTGAGAGAGAGAGGGGGAAAGAGAGAGAAGGGAAAGGTAGAAGCAGAGAGGGGGAGAGTGAGAAGGAAAAAGGGGCAAGAGAGTGAGAGTGTATGTGTGCATGTGTGTGTGTGTGTGTGTGTGTGTGTGTGTGTGTGTGTGTGTGTGTGTGTGTGTGTGTGTGTGTGTGTGTGTGTGTGTGTGTGTGTGTGTATGTGTGTGTTTGTGTATGTGTGTGGGTGTGTACTCACTTAACTGTACTCACCTAGTTGTGGTTGCAGGGGTCGAGTCATAGCCCCTAGCCCCGCCTCTTCACCGGCCGCTACTGAGTCTCTCCCTCTGCACCATGAGTTTTATCATACCTCTGCTGAAAGCTATGAATGGTTCCTGCCTCCACTACATTGCTTCCCAAACTATTCCACCTCCTCACTACTCTGTGACTGAAGAAATATTTCCTAACATCCCTGCGATTCATCTGTGTCTTCAGTTTCCAACTGTGTCCCCTTGTTGCTGTGTCCCATCTCTGGAACATCCTGTCTCCGTCCACCTTGTCAATTCATCTAAGTATTTTATACGTCGTTATCATGTCCCCCCTGCCTCTCCAGTCCTCCAGTGTCGTCAGGTCGATTTCCCTTAACCTCTTCTCGTAGGACATACCCCTTAGCTCTGGGACTAGTCTTGTTGCAAACCTTTGCACTTTCTCTAGTTTATCTACGTGCTTGGCTAGATGAGGGTTCCAGACTGGTGCCGCATACTCCAATATGGGCCTAACATAAACAGTGTCTGGGTGCTGAACGATTCCTTATTAAGATGGCGGAATGCTGTTCTTAGGTTTGCTAGGCGCCCATATGTTGCAGCAGTTATTTGGTTGATATGCGCTTCAGGAGATGTGCCTGGTGTTATACTCACCCCAAAAAATTTTTTTCCAT
>NC_069403.1:110484577-110519710 GCF_026875155.1 Cherax quadricarinatus | reverse complement strand
AGAAGACCACTGCGGGCCTCAGATGAACTGCCTCCTCACTTCCCCAGGTTCAGCAGGTGTTGGCCCCTCCCCAGTGACCTTGCTGGGTGGTAACTTGGTCTTGTCTACCTGGTCTACTGCCGAGACTGTCCAGGTAGGTGGAATTACAGGAGGGGACACACAGAAATCTGCGTCCTGTAATTACACCCACCAAGACAGCCTGGAACAGTAGACCAGCCAGACGAGACTGAGCTGCCTCCCAACTCGGCCACCAAGCTGAGGTTACTGATATAAAATCTCGGACTTGTATTTATGTTTCATAACGTGTTTATGTTAATTTCTTTCGTTTTTACTTACTTAGCTATATAAGTGTTGTAATTAGTCCATTTGTCCACAAATATGCATATTTATGTAACTTTGCATGTGGTTTATACACACACACACACACACACACACACACACACACACACACACACACACACACATACTCACACATCCTCATTTCTGCTTTTTCTCTCACTTTTCTTAAAATTAAATTGCATTGCATAGGCAATAAAACGTAAGAAAAATGTTGTTATAGAATATTTTCAAGTTATTTTTAGAAAGATGTGAAGTGTAAAGACTTGACAGTCGATGAAAAACTTGTATAAGATAAAGCAAAGAAGATATTTGCAAGTTATCTTGTGAAAGGCAGAGACTGCAAGAAATAATTCTTTACCAGTTAAATATGCCTCAGTTTTTATTATTTTTCTGGCGTTCACTTCTTGATCTTCCTGAGAGAAACCATACAACCCCCCCCCCACACACACAGGCACACACAGGCACTCACACACACACACACACACACGCACCACACACACACACACACACACACACACCACACACACACACACACACACACACACACACACACACACACACACACACACACAAACTTCAAGATACATAATACTTTCGTCGCACTCTACGATACCTGTAAACTCTAATTCCCACGTTTACGTTCATTATCTTATATTGTAACACTTATGCCACACAGGTGCACACATTTCCATGCACTTATCTACACTGTCTCACACAGATGTTAGAACTAAATTATATTGCACAGGCAATGATGGGCAGATATGGAAATTGTTAAGTATATATAGTAATAGAATTCTGAAAAAATGTGATTGATTGTGTAAATGTATATGCTTGCTTTAGTATAGTTTAGTATATATGTAGTATATAGTATAGTGTATACAGATATCCTTACACAAATAACCCGCACATAGAAGAGAGGAGCTACGACGACGCTTCGCTCCAGCTTGGACCATTTACAACGTTAGTGTGACTTTGTAAATGGTCCAAGTCGGGCCGAAACGTCGTCGTAAGCTCCTCTCTTCTATGTGCGGATTATTTGTGTATCGTTTCAGTCACAGTATTGTGCCTTTTTGTTATTTATAAATATCCTTAATTATTTAAGGGAATTTATAAAAAAGTGACAATTGACAAAAACTTACTTTAGATACAGCAATAATACACTTATGAATTATCTTATGGAAGATAAGAAGTAATCAGAAATAATTAAGAAAGTCTCACTTTCTAGTTTTCATGTCTTCACGTCTGTTATCTTCACGTCTGTTATCTTCACGTCTGTTATCTTCACGTCTGTTATCTTCCCGTCTGTTATCTTCACGTCTGTTATCTTCACGTCAGTTATCTTCACGTCTGTTATCTTCACGTCTGTTATCTTCACGTCTGTTATCTTCACGTCTGTTATCTTCACGTCTGTTATCTTCACGTCTGTTATCTTCACGTCTGTTATCTTCACGTCTGTTATCTTCACGTCTTTTCCACTATTCTCGAGAAAATATTCGCAGTCACAAAGACAAAAAAAATAAAAAATTCTGGGAAGAAATTAAGGACAATTTTGAAGACTCGACGTCTTGACAAAGAGTATTTCAAGTGTTGATCCCACAACCTGGCTGCTGGAACTCTCTGTTATTGTTTCTGATTCTCTTATTATGTATTATAATGTTGCTTCACTGTTCTCGTATATTACTGTATTATTCTTGTATGTTCTTGTGCAGTACTTGTATATTGCTGAACACTTCTGTTGCTCGTTATTGTATGTTCCTTATGTATCTTATGTGTTACTGTACTTTTCTTGTGTGTTACTGTACTGTTTTTATGTGTAACTGCACTTGTGTGTTACTATATTGTTGTACTCTTGAGTGTTACTACTATGCTACTGAGAGTGACTTTTTGTGTGTTAATCTACTATTCTTTTCTATTACTACCCTGTTCTTGTATGTTACTGTACCTTTCTTTTATGATATTGTACTTATTGTATTGTTCTTGTGTGCTGCTGTTCCGTTTTTGCGTAATACATTTCCGTTCCTCTTGCTGACGTGAGCTCAAGATTCCACACTGTTGTTTACTACAAGAACTTCAATGTTTCCCACTGCACCTTCAACAACAGTCTCTCTTACACTAACATTTATATCTCTCTCAAGTAGGTATTTTGCTCCACTAAAATTTACCAACACTTATAAACTTATAGAATATAACTGTAGGAAAATATCGTTAACAGAATATAGATAATTATGAAATGCTAATTAAATATTTGAAAACTTATAAAAATATATAAATATAATTTGCCAAGGAAATTAAATTTACCCTATTCATCATATAATAAATAACGAAACTTAAAAATATTATTAAAATGTTTATCAAGTAAAATTAATGAAAATATCAAGTATAATAATAAGTGAATGTATTTTCATTCAGTATATTATGTTTATTATGCTATGCTATGTGAATACACTGAGAGTATCTATCAAAGCAGCACCTGTCACCGAAGCAGGTGCTGCTCTGACAGCAGGTGCTGCTCTGACAACAGGTGCTGCTCTGACAGCAGGTACTGCTCTGACAGCAGGTGCTGCTCTGACAACAGGTGCTGTTGTAGACACACCGGAGGGTTAACAACCAAAACTCTTACTTCTATTTACTAGTTTAGGAGTTTGGCAAAACATGAAGTGTAATATTGACTACAATACAGACATTTTTCACAAGTATGTTTACAGTCTGGAAGAAAAATAATCATGACATAGAACATAACTAACGTAATACCTGCCAATCCCTTAAGTTAATCAGCTTATCTAATTCAAACGCCAGATTAATCACGTGAAAGTTGCATCACATAAATTACTTAAGACTGGCACATGTATCAAAGTGTGCAACGCACTAACAAGCAAAAGATAACAGATAACTAATCAGAGATGATCCACATATAAAATTATATATATATATATATATAAAAAAATATACAATTATATATATATATATATAATATATAACAATATATATATATATAATAAATATATAATATAATATTATAATTATTATATAATATATATAATATATATATATAAATATATAAATATTATGGTTTAAAAAACTGCAAGTTAATAATTAAAACACTTGTACAGCTTTTAGAAAACGTTTGCAACAATAAACCTTCCCAAATGTACGCAAATGTCTGGTTTACACACAACAGAATGTACAGATACAATCATAGACAAAGTTGCTACAAACTCTAGCACGAACTAAATTCACGAAGTTTGGTAAGTTAATAATTGTATTCACTAGAAAGTAAAGCAACTCTTTTTTCCTGAGTCCTTAACAGTAGATATAAAACAACAATAATATACAGACTTAAACGTATATTTAAAAAAAGATTTCACATTAAATTGTATAAATTTTCATTCGGAAAAGCCGTAATGGAGGTCTTACATTATCCCAAGGCGAACCTGTCACCCTTTGCAGTTGAATATTTCTCATTAATATAATGATTCCATAATATAAGGCTAATGGTAAATGTTTTCATAATCACACTGTAAAATTAAATCACTGGGAGATAAATATAATATACTTCAGTCACTTTAAAGGGCGACCTTACTGACCACTGCCCCATACAACGTAATAGTCCACTACTGATTTTACATAGCAAGTCAATGGTAACATTGTACTGGTCTGAACTGCACTAGAACCCTGACTTCTGTCTTTATTGGTATTATGTTACAGTACTGAGAAACTAAAGGTTTTCTATCACATCTGTTACCACGCTGACTTGCATTGTGACATACTATACAGTTAACGTCACGTACAAGAAGTGAACAAACACAGCATTTCCTAGAGAGAGCTCAGCTTGTCAAATATGGTAACACATGGCAGCACTTCCCATATATGATAATATAACACAGGTGTTAAAAAATATATAGATAACGGTAGACGTTATGACAGGGATGGAGACACATGGAATCATGCTGCGCCCAGTAAATACGTCTAACCCGGGGACCAGAAAACCTGGTTCAGCCGGAAGAGGAACTTTCAGCCAGCCTGACCCAATCGCTTCAGGCAATCCAGTTAAAATTTATTTAATTATGTTTTATACTATTTAAAGAAACATAAAAACATAAGAATGTAGGAACACTGCAGAAGGCCTACTGTCCCAAACGAGGCAGGTCATTATCAAAACGACATCTACCTTAAAGCTACTCAAGAAACAAACTCGCCGCACCCCCCCAACACCGAATCAAACCCAGCCCCTCCCACTCATATATTTGTCCAGTCTTCTTAAAGCTACCCAGGTCCTAGCCTCTATCACCCCACTGAAGAAACTGTTCCACGCGCCCATACAAACCTGTTAGAAAACCATACTCTTACCTATGTCCTTTCTAAATCTAAATTTATCCAACTTAAATCCATTAGTCCTGGTCTTACCTGGTTCGACACCTCAGTTACTATTAATGTCTCCCTTGTTTATGCCGTCATTCCACTTATACTCTTCAATATATCTCCCCTCATTCTCCGCCCCCAGAGAGTGGAGATTTAAGGCTTTAAGTCTATCTTCATACGGGAGGTTCCTTTCACAGTACAGTCATTTTTATCATCTCTCTGTATGTCTCTAATGAGTCGATGTCCATCCTGTAGTAATGGGACCAAACTGAGCAGCCTAATCTAATGAGGTCTCACTGTGATGTATATGAAGCTGTAAAATAACTTTTGGACTTCTGTAACTTAACTTCTTGAATAAATCCAAGTAATCTGTTGGCCTTGTTGCGCACACTGAGGCACTGCTGTCCTTGGCTTTAGATTTCTGCTTACCATGACTCCCCAAGTCTTTTCACATTCCTTATGACCAAGTCTACTTCACCTAGATTATAGCTCGAGGGTTATTTTCATTACCACGGCTCAAAGTACCTTAACACTTATCCACATAAAACTTCATCGGCCATTTCTCAGACCAAGACATTAAATTTGTTTCAAATCGTCCCGGAGTTCATTGTTATCCTCCTCAGAGTGAATTATACGGCCTACTCTTTGTATCCTCGAGCAAATACTCATGTCATAGTAATCCCCCTTCATCAAGGTCATTAATGTAAATTATGAACCTCTCGCACTAGCACCGCCTCTCACAAATCTCGCACCTGAGAGAAGACCATTCACCACTTCACATGTAGTCTGACATCAATCCACCTCCAGATATTCACTACTCTCTTATACAGCAATCACCCCAATTTCACACTGCTGCGTTTACAGTATCACGCGATAACCTTACTGAACTTCACTCCGCATTGAGCTGATACCACATATCCCCCCCATCCACTACACAGTACTCCACACACATCTGCCCACTCTTATCACTACGACGTTATCTAGCAAATGTACAGCGATCCTACATCTCTGTACGTCCAGGCTATCTCACGACACCACCACCTATCTAAATCAATACATCACTATCATCTCATATCTCTACAGCCATCATCTCGCATCAAACTTTCTACCTATGCCACGTCTCGAGTCTCACTTTTCTCAGCCGCGATAATCTAACACACTACATCGTGATCCCTACCCAAAAACATGCTGAGAAACCATTCATATCACAATATCAAAGTTCAGCCTACTCATCAAGGAGATACCCCTTTCTGTCACAGTCCCCACCTCTCCACGGTCACTTAATCACCCCTTCTTCACACCATTACCATGTGTCCGTTCTGATACATTGACACGCTGTCTTCACTTCAGCAGCGCCATTGTCACAAAGTACACTACTCAGCGACATATACTCTGCAAAATTCCACAATTGATCGCCTCACATTCCAAGTCCATCATCCCCCATGTCAACACAGGCACACCTCACGCCATACAGGACTTCGTCACACACGCCAGGTACATCACACTTCGACCACAAGGCTGACATAAGCTCTGTACACACACTCTCTCATACTCATCTTCTTCCAATATCCATGCAGACTCACACATACACATCTCACTCAACCGGGATCACGCGTGTACCTCATCTACTATATATCTCATTCTGTTTCATCTCAATATAGTACTGCACTTAACCTAAACCATGCCTTCACTCTGACAAGTAGCTAATCCATTCACGCGTCATCTATCTTCACTTGTAAACTCATCATAGCATACATCTAACATAATCGATCAACTAGATGTCAGTAGACATGCTTCACTCCACTCCTTCAACTGAGTTGATATAAACAACTAACAACTTAACACACCTTAGCACATACAAAGTATGTTAGTGAACACATTACGCTCCTTCACTGCTCTTGTATGTCACACGTCAGTCTATCTCGTGTAGCCCTCATTCAGCTGGATATCATCACATGACTCTTACGACTGCGTATAGATGCATGCACAAGTCAGTCTCTGAGACACACTTATCTAGTCCAGCACATTCACTTTCCACCCTGATTGAGACACTCAGATCAGAAACGTTTACCTCACAGTGCTGTAAAATCATTTCTCATATAGTCTATCTGAATCTCGATCAGATTCACAGCGTTCTAAGCGGAGGAACTTTTCCTTCAGCTCATCTGTAGTTCACATTGACATTACACCATTACCTTTTTGGGGCAGTATCTCGTATACCATGCCTCGTACTTCATTCAATACAGACTCCCATCACACTATCATATATACACAACACATATATGCGCGACTTCAACTATGATCAGGACGGTATACACAAAATAAAATCTGTACAACCAATTTCACTTATAGATAGCAGCGAGTTATCTCTCACTTACAAGCCTCTTCATAACAATGGCAACTCATATCTGCATAAACTGAGCACTCACATCGGTTGTCAATCTAGGGCAGTCAAATGGTGGAGACATTATTATTTATCAACATCACACTTTAGTTCACAGCATATACAGTCATACACTTACACATCAAAAGTATTAGCATTCTCGCGTAAATTAAAAGCAGTTGATCTATAAGTACACCAACAACAGCATCCTTTTACACGAATACATATGACTCACACCTTACACCTTAGGACACTTCATACATAGAACAGAAAATACATGCAGGTAAAGTTCTATCACGCAACGGTGAGGTCAAGTCATCTACAAGCATTCTCTATGCGCATCAACACAGAGTACCAATGCGACACATATCTGTCATAACATGGAGACTTATCTCGCTGAAGAGACTCTTCAAACATGTCTGTGAGAGCCAGAAATGCATCTAACATCTAGCATGCTATCCATACATGTACATCCCATATCACGATTCATTGAAGATACTGTCTAGCAATACGAGCCTATAGGCACCTTATCTACATTATACGTCAGTCACAGAAAGATAGCTCACTCTCACAACTAGCAGCATGGATGTCATGAAAGTGTGGTATGGGGGGGGGGGGAGTTGGGGGGGGGGGGGGAGGGGGGGGGAAGTGGGTTGATAGGTGGGGTGGAGAGGGGGTTGGGGGTGAGGGAGGGGGGGGATGTGGGGGTGTTGGGGAGAGTGGGGATTGGGGGGGGGGGGGAGGGTGGGGTGGGGGGTTTGGACATCAATACCATATTCTTCGTCATTCTTGATCGAATGACAGTGCTATAAATGTCATTCATATTGAGTAGTGACATGCACAAATTAAAATCATGCTACATGACGATGTCTTGGTGAGGTAATCGACACTGTACTGCAGGTTCAGCATAGAGAGTGAGTCTGACAGGCATTACATCGCGACTATAGCGAGTTTGATTACTCTGATATTAAGCATGCATAAGGATGAGATAGAACATTACTAACTACGTTCAGCTTCGGAGAGTAGTTTAAAGGACATTAAAGCAATTCAACTCTATTAGCTGAGCGAGGATATATCAGCAAAGCGTGTGCAAACTATAACAGGAGCTATTAAGGCACTGAACCGTGATCTCACGATACACATGTTGACGATGGACATTTCGAGTCTGCTAGAGTCATGTGAACTAGGGCATTTAGATCATACTTGCGAGACGTATGCTTTTACTAATGCGATCGACACAGGTACGGAGTGCATAGTCGTTTACTTGCGGAATTACACTCTTAGTAGATCATTGTTGTTATCTATTGAGAATGAGGACCAGAAACATGGTGAGTGAGGGACATAACAATACACGTTAAAATGTCTAGCAAGACGGAGAATGAAACATATACGATAGCTCTTTTCGTATCTTGACTATATAAAAAGTACAGGGGGGGCTGGGGGGGGGAGTGGGGGGGGGGGGTGGGGGGGTATTGGTGGTTGGGGGGGGTGGGAGTGTTGATATACACTATAGTGTATAAAATTGTTCAGTGACATATTTGTAGACACTGTCTGAGAGATTGTAGGCTATTGGAAGTGGAGGGCTAGTAACACATCGACAATGAGAACACTATGATATGAGAGTGACACGAATGATCTCGCATAGTCAGTACGGTATTGATTATGCACAACCGAGTTATAGATTACCGTATAGCATATCTGAAGATTCTATAGCTTGCTAGAAATTGACTAGCTATGGTAATGAATGTATAGCAAGGCTCTAATCGACTGTATTGATTCTAAGTCATATACACGCAGCGGGATAGTGGTATCATATGTGTTTCGTTGCTATTAATGCGTGATCTTTGGAGCGCGGTTGTTAAGTTGAAGGAAATGACGTCACAACTTATACCGAGCGAGTGACTTTGATAGACTGATAGTCTCAGAGTGTATCTGACATAAAGTATATGGTAGATAGGCCGACAAATCACAGCACAATTCATATATTGAGGACTGGTCACTATATATGATGTACTGATATGCAGCATACACGAATAGTCTCAGTCATCATCACAAATGTTATTACCTTGGCACATGGTCTACGACACGAGTGACACCTATAGCACTAGGTCTTTTCTCGAGCTATGACTAGTAGCGAGCGATATACATCAGCGAGCATGTTCTGGACTCTATACTAATGTAGTAGATTATTGTTGACGATAACAGCGTCATCTACTGTGATCCTACTTCGACTTCATCTACGAGCTTTCCACGTGTCAACATTAGACACCTTCACATGGTAGTACACATTACACATTAACATTGTACACATACATCTTTCAACATCGATAGACGTACAGGACAGTTACACTCTATCGTACTACTGAGTACATCAGAGTTTCTCACTGACGAAGACATCTTAGGATACATCATGATGTTATACTAGTGTAACCACGTTAGCGACACTACTATCTATTCACTCTGATTAGTCTATACTCTGACATCACTTAACTTGTTCATTTACTACATGTATTGTTATCTTACTAGAACTTCTCTTCACAGCTATTACTCTTATAGTAGCAACATCTGAGGCATTCCTTCACATGAGAGATAATCTCTCGACACACTATCGATCTTTATAGTGTACGCTGTAGCGTCTTATAGTTGTCCTGAGCGACATGTACTCACGCCGAATGACTCACATTCACTCTCTCTCGTACGTTACTATGTGTACGAGTCACAGCACTGATCTACTTGAGAGTATCTCTCTGCTTCCGTTAACTCGATAGTTCATCACACCATCAGATACTGGGTATCCTTACGTTACTAGTCATGTTCTGCCTACAGAAGGATCATATCTACTCCATCACATTTTTGTTACAAACTCATTCTCTGCACCTCACGATATGCAATGAGTATACTCAAATATATCTATTTACCTTCGCGTCTGTCAGCCATCATCCATCTTACAGAGTCACATGCGCCTGTATAGTATCGCAGGAGGCCTCACACTAGGATCTATATGTATCTGTTGTTACTGTACCTTCACAGCATCCTTTGTATCTATGTTCTCTGTTATCTCGCTCTGTTCAGCAATTATTTGCTCTATACAACGCTCTGTGATTAGTCTACTTGTACATCACAGAGTCTGACTCTTCCAGCGTATCTCATATGTTAAGCAATAACTCTGCGCGCTCTACAATGATACGCAACCAAATTACACTTTCGGTATCGAGTCCGTCTGTCTCTATACTATCAAATGCTGCTCGACACAGAGTCGACTAGTCTCATCTTCATTCTATTCACAAGCCTGTTACTAGAGGTACATCACAGCGACATTAGTCCATTTGCGACTTGACTCCGTTAGACACGTGCTATACACCTGTCTCTCTTCTCAGAGACATTTGACATTCTCTATATGAGCAGATCTCATCTACATTGTCAGCTTTTGACAGTCATACTCTCTGCTGGAATCTTTGTGAGTATCATCTGTCATTGCTCTACGACTTAGCTCATACCCAAGTACATCCTGCTCACTACTCGTATTTGCGAGTTCACTTAGCAAATCTCTACACTGATAGTCGGTTAGAGCCATCATCTCACCTGATCTCCCTTCACTTTAGAGTGTCTATCACGTCAATGCGACTCTTCTGATCTGGAGTCATGTCATGCAGCATTTACTCAACATTCGACTGTCATCGTACAACGTGCATGTTCGTTGCGTATCTCATTCTCTCGCTAGTCTACACTGTGAACTCACATCATAAACTCTCTTATGCGTATATTGACTAGCAGAACCGAACCACTCACAGAGTGTCAGTAGAACTCTCATTCAGTCACACGCTCTACTTGTTCATCTGTATCATCAGTATCATCATCAGCACCCACACACCCCTGCTCATTAACTATGTAGTCATCACTGACATCGCTTACTATTCAATCTTCTGTGTCTGTGGACATGAGCTTTACTCAGATGATCGTATTACATACTAGTTTATCTGTCACCCATTATAACATCTCTAAACATTATGACAGTCATCTTTGCGAGTATCCATCATGTACAGTCCTTCACTTCACGTTTACACTCAACACTACATGAGACTAATTCTTCAGATATCGTCAGTATAGTCACAACTAGTGTCTCCTAGACATCGCTTCTCTCAAATGTAAGCTCATCATTAGCACTCTATATCACTGAAGTCTGTCCACATAACACGCTATTTGTATGATCACTCGTGAGTAATAACAGTTACACAGACTAACGGCTCTATCGTTAGGTGAGAAACGATGAAGATATATTTGCCAATGGAGAGGATGCTCATCTCCACCTTTACATAGTAATGTTAGACCACGTGATCATGCTTATTATCTACGAGATAGTCATCCTCACTCATCATGACAGCTTGGTCACTCTCACACAGTGTTGGAGGTCTACACAGTGTCACTACCAGTCTTTCTCAGCTTAGTGGTCTTCGCACTGAGATCTAGGTCAGTATTCAAATGTACTCACTAGCATGCACTTCTGCGATACATAGCGTAGCGGTAGTTATACCCGTTTTGCACACTCAGCATGTGTATCTATGTCATCATCTGATGCGTCGCAGAATGCAGACAATCGGAGTCTATGATCTCTCTAATAGAGAGAAGTAATCGCTCTTGAGTAGGATCTAAAGAGACGTCATCTTAGCTATGCACTATTATACGCCTCGTAGTCCATCATCTGATCTCCTACTCTGATATTCAATAAGTACAAGATTTGATATACAACCTCAATGTACTGATAAGAGTTATGCGCGGTCTCACGGAGACACACGTACAATACGCCTCAGAGTAGACAGACTCATGTTATCAGGTGGCACGCGTGTCACATTTCACAAGCGAGGAATACGTGTTTATGTGGCATACAGATACTGATCCTGCGATAGCTAACTGCAAAAAGCAGGAGCTTTGTACTCGTTGTTTACTGTGTCCTCACAATCACAGACAACTTTAGACAATGCTCTGATTGATGCTGCTCTGTGTGAGTGCTTATGTGTCTGCGAGTGGATCTGTGATATGTCAGCTGCTAGTTGATGTAGAATGATTGTGTCTCGTCTCTGTCTGATCAGTAGCGTGTGTATATGAGTACTCGCCGAGTAGGTATGAGTCTGACTCTCAACGCAACTCGTAGCTTCTGTGTACTCGCTGGACTTGGTTCTCTTACTCGATCTCCAGCTAGCTGACATCCGTTGTATTATCTCTGATTGTTATTTTGGTATGCGTTTGCTGCGCGACACTGAGAGCGTCGGATTCACACAGCAATCAAGTAAGGACATTGAGTTGTTAATTAAGATGAGTTATTGATTGGTAGGGTGAATGCGTAATATTATTATAGGTAATTTGTCGGTTATATTGAATGTATTATAGGTTCGGAAGTTTGTTATAAGATATAAAGAGGTTTATGAGATGATTAATATTAATAAGTATGTAAAATTAGGGTGTGAAATTAGAGGATAAGAATGGAAGGTAAATCATTGTAGAGGAATAAAAGGATGGGTTGGGAGTTTTATGTTAAAACTTTGATAGAAGGGACAGAATGAGGATGATGGTGTGTGGTAGTGTTAATAGAATAGGATGGAACATAAAACTTAGAGTGTTTTTGTTTTGGTAGTGGGGGGTGTGTGTGGTGTGATTTATATACTACTCCCACAAATCCTGTAAACTCACCTAATTGTGGTTGCAGGGGTCGAGAACTCTGCTCATGGCCCTTCCCTCTTCAGTGATACAGCTACTGGTCCTCCCTCTCACCTGCTTCATGAGCTTCATCAACATCGGGTTTTAAACTAGGTATGTTCCTGCCTCCATTACATCGCTTGCCAGACTATTTCACTTCCTAACAACTCTGTGGCTGAAGAAATATTTCCTAACATCCCATTGACTCATCTGAGTGTTCAGCTTCCATTTGTGACCCCTTGTTTCTGCTTACCAATCTCTCGAACATCCTGTCTCTGCTCACCTTGTCTATTCCACGCAGTATTTTTTATGTCGTTATCATGTCTCCCCTGACCCTCATGTCCTCCAGTGCTGTCAGACCGATTTCCCTTAACATTTCTTCATCGGACATTACCCCTAGCTTTGGAACTAGCCTTTTTGCAAACCTTTGCAGTTTCTCTTATTTCTTGACTTGTTTGACCAGGTGTGGGTTCCAAACTGGTGCTGCGTACTCCAGTATGGGCTTGACGTACAGAGTGTATAAAATCTTGAACGATTCCTTACTAAGATACCGGAACGTTATTCTCAGGTTTGCCAGGCGCCTGTATACCGCAGCAGTTATTTGGTTAACGTGTGCTTCTGGTGACGTACTCGGTATTATACTCACTCCTAGATCTTTCTCCTTGAGTGAGGTTTGCAGTCCTTGACCTCCTAGCCTATACTCCTGTCTGCGGTCTCTTTGCCCTGTTTCCGATCTCATGACCTGCATTTGGCGGGGTTAAATTCTAGGAGCCAGTTGCTGGACCACACATACAGGTCTCTTTGTAGACCTGTCTGGTCGGCATCTGGTTTAATTCTCCTCATTAACTTCACATCATCTGCAAACTGGGACACTTCTGAGTCTATCCATTCCATCATGTCGTTCACAAATACCGAGAATAGCACTGGTCCCAGGATTGACCCCTGTGGGACCCCGCTCGTCACAGGGGCCCACTGTGATACCTCATCACGGACAATAACTCGCTGTTGCCTCCCTGTTAGGTATTCTCTGATCCATCTGTCCTTTGTGTTATATGTGCCTGATCCTCTAGCTTCTGTACTAATTAATCTCTTGTGAGGAACTGTGTCGAAGGCCTTCTTGCAGTCCAAGAAAATGCAATCAACCCACCCCCCATCCTCTCATTTCTTACTTCAGTAGGTTTGTGACACAAGATTTGCCTTCCATGAATCCGTGCTGGCTGTCTTTCCAAATTGGCGCCGCGTACTCTAGTATGAGCCTTATGTACACAGTGTTTAGAGTCTTGAACGATTCCTTACCGAGGTATCGGAATGCAATTCTTATGTTTGCCAGGCGCCCATATGCCGCTGCAGTTATCTGATTAACGTGTGCTTCCGGCGACGTGCTCGGTATTATACTCGCTTCTAGATCTTTCACCTTGAGTGAGGTTTGCAGTCTTTGTCCACCTAGCCTATACTCTGCCTGTGGTCTTCTTTGCCCTTCCCGATCTTCATGACTTTGCATTTGGCAGGGTTAAATTCTAGGAGCCATTTGACGGACCACGCGTCCACCTGTGATGTATGTGTGTGTGTGTTTGTGTGTGGTGTGTTGTGTGTGTGTGGTGTGTGTGTGTGTGTGTGTGTGTGTGTGTGTGTGAGTATGTGGTGTGTGTACTCACCTAGTTGTACTCACCTAGTTGAGAGTTGCAGTGGTCGAGTGCAAGCTCCTGGCCCACCTCTCACTGGTCGCTACTAGTCACACTCCCTTGAAATCTGAGTTTTATCCAAACCTCTGCTTAAAGCTATTATGGATCCTGCCTCCACTACATCGCTTCCAACCTATTCCACTTCCTGACTACTCTGTGGCTGAAGAAATACTTCCTAAACATCCCTGTGATTCAACTGAGCCTTCAACCTTCCAACTGTGTCCCCATTGGTTGCTGTGTCAGTCTCTGGAACATCCTGTCTTTGTCTACCTTGCAATTCCTCTCAGAATTTTGTATGTCGTTATTTGTCCCCTGCCCCCTCCCCCCTATCTCTCCTGTCCTCCAGTGTTGTCAGGTTATGATTCCCCTTAACCTCATCCTCGTAGACATACCCTTAGCTCTGGGACTTGCTTCTCCACTGTCTCCTCTCTCCAGCTCATCAAATTTCATCGGTTTTATGCTCAGCAGTGCCACTCCTCCACCCACCCCTCACCCTGTTCCCTCTGTCTTTTCCTCAGGATCTGGTATCCCGTTGGAAGATGGCATCTGTTATCATACCTGAAAGCTTGGTTTCTGTGAGAGGCTATGATGTCCGGTGATGCCTCCTTTTACTCTTCGTGCCACTCCTCCCTACTTATTTGTCATTCCATCAGCGTTTGTACCATAACCTTCAGTTTTCCTCCTTTCCCAACAGTGAGTTGGGGGGCCTGTGATTGAGGGAGACTTGGTAGTGTACTGTGGGTTCATATAGCTGGGTGTTGGGTGAAGCAGTGGTATGGACTGTAGTTTGTGTTGGGATGGTGTGATAGGTTGTGGGGTTCTTAGATAATTGTGTGTTGCTTGCCCTTGCTGCTCTGTACTATCTCTGATTGACCTCTGCTGGTTCAATCCTTGTCCTCCTTTTCCTAGCCCTTTCGCTTTTTTGTCGTCCTCCCTCCCCTGCTGTCATTCCTGTGTTCTGTCTCTGTCTAGGAACACCCTCTTGTAACTCTTCCGAGTATTTTCAGCCGTGGTTTCATCTTGGAGGACCTTTTCCGCACTCTTACTGTCCTGAGAATCAGCTTGTCGGTCGTTTTTCCTCCCCTTCAGTACCCCCTTATTCTCAGAAAAATTACAATCTCGTACCCATGTACTTCTCCATCTATTTCCGTATGATATTCTCAATCTCCTTTCTTTCTTCTGCCGTCTTTCAGTGTATGTCCTTTCCTCTCTCTCCCGAAGCCATGGATAAACACTGATTTTGGCCCATTTTCCTCATCCCGATTGCCCTCTCCCACTGTGACTCTGTTTCTGTCTGTATGGTCCATTTTCTCCTTGATTTTTCTAGTGGCTCATGGTAGCATGTTGTGCCTCTGCATTCGAACCTATCAAACCCTCCTCTACCTGCACCCAGCGGCTCTTCCCTTTCACTCTTGGAACCTTCTTGCAGCTGTTATGACCTTAGCATAATTCATATCCTCCTTCCTTCCTGTTCGGCCTCACAGCTTCATATGCTGTGTCTTCTCTGTCACTGCCTCAGTAACTTGCCTCACCTGTTTACCCTCATCTTCTAGGACCCTTATCCTGGCTACTCATTTTCGACATGTCCTCCCAATTCATCTGTCCTTCTCCCAACCACTTTCCAATTTCACAGAAAACTCTTATTCACCATTATTTCAGAAAGCTCTCCTAATTTTCTCCATCTTCCCGCTCTTTTCTGCCTTTTCCACTGCACCTCCATCCACTCCTCCCTACCCAGTACCATTCTCATCTGATCCTGGTTTCCCTGCGAGTCCCCACCATTTTTTTCTTTTTTCTTCCCTAGAAAGAAGGAAAGGTCGGAGAGAAGTGTGGGAGAGTGAGAAGGGAAAAGGAGGAGAGTGAAGAAGGGAAAAGGGGGGAGAGAGTGAGAGAGAAGAGGGGGAAAGAGAGGAAGGGAAAGGTAGAAGGAGAGAGGGGGAGAGTGAGAAGGAAAAGGGGCCAAGAGAGTGAGTGTATGTGTTGCATGTGTGAGTGAGTGTGTTGTGTGTACATCCCTAGTTGTACTCCACCTAGTTGAGGTTGCGGGGGGTCGATTCCGAGCTCGCGGCCCCGGGCCTCTTCATTATCGCTACTAGGTCACTCACCCTGAGCCGTGACTTAATCATACCTCTGCTTAAAAGCTATGTATGGATCCTGCCTTCCACTACATCGCTTCCCAAACTATTCCACTTACTGACTACTCTGTGGCTGAAGAAATACTTCCTAACATCCCTGTGATTCTCTGTTCTTCAGCTTCCCCAACTGTGTCCCCTTGTTTACTGTGTCCAATCTCAGGAACATCCTGTCTTTGGTCATCCTTGTCAATTCTCTCAGTATTTTGTATGTCGTTATCAAGTCCCCCCTATCTGTCCTGTACCTCCAGTGTCGTCAGGTTGATTTCCCTTAAACCTCACCTCGTAGGACATACCTCTTAGCTCTGGTACTAGTCTTGTTGCAAACCTTTGCACTTTCCTCTAGTTTTTCTTCACTGCTCTGGCTAGGTGTGGCGTTCCAAACTGGTGCCGCATACTCCAATATGAGCCAACATACACGTGTACAGGTCCTGAATGATTCCCATTAAGAGTCGGAATGCTGTTCTGAGGTTTGCTAGGCGCCCATATCTGCAGCAGTTATTTGGTGCTGTGCGCTTCAGGAGATGTGCCTGGTGTATACTCACCCCAAGATCTTTTTCCTTGAGTGAGGTTTGTAGTCTCACGACCCCCTCAGACAGTATCTCCGTCTGCCGGCCTTCTTGCCCTCCCCCCAAACATCATGCCTTTGCACTTGTGATTGAACTCCAGGAGCCAATTGCTGGACAAGTCTGCAGCCTGCCAGATCCCTTGTAAGTTCTGCCTGGTCTTCGATCGAGTGAATTCTTCTCATCAACTTCACGTCATCTGCAAACAGGGACACCTCAGAGTCTATTCCTTCCGTCATGTCGTTCACAAATACCAGAAACAGCACTGGTCCTAGGACTGACCCCTGCGGGACCCCGCTGGTCACAGGTGTGTGTGTGTGTGTGTGTGTGTGTGTGTGTGTGTGTGTGTGTGTGTGTGTGTGTGTGTGTATGTGTGTGTTTGTGTTCGTGTGTGGGTGTGTACTCACTTAACTGTACTCACCTAGTTGTGGTTGCAGGGGTCGAGTCATAGCCCCTAGCCCCGCCTCTTCACCGGCCGCTACTGAGTCACTCTCCCTGCACCATGAGTTTTATCATACCTCTGCTTAAAGCTATGAATGGTTCCTGCCTCCACTACATTGCTTCCCAAACTATTCACCTCCTGACCACTTAAACTCTGTGACTGAAGAAATAGTTCCTAACATCCTAGTGAAAAAGGGAAAAAAATTTCATCTGTGTCTTCAGTTTCCAACTGTGTCCCCTTGTTGCTGTGTCCCATCTCTGGAACATCCTGTCTCTGTCCACCTTGTCAATTCCTCTAAGTATTTTATATGTCGTTATCATGTCCCCCCTGCCTCTCCTGTCCTCCAGTTTCGTCAGGTCGATTTCCCTTAACCTCTCCTCGTAGGACATACCCCTTAGCTCTGGGACTAGTCTTGTTGCAAACCTTTGCACTTTATCTAGTTTATCTACGTGCTTGGCTAGATGAGGGTTCCAAACTGGTGCCGCATACTCCAATATGGGCCTAACATAAACAGTGTCTGGGTGCTGAGCGATTCCTTATTAAGATGACGGAATGCTGTTCTGAGGTTTGCTAGGCGCCCATATGCTGCAGCAGTTATTTGGTTGATATGCGCTTCAGGAGATGTGCCTGGTGTTATACTCACCCCAAGATCTTTTTCCTTGAGTCAGGTTTGTAGTCTCTGTCCCCCTAAACTGTACTCCGGGTGTGGTCTTCTTTGCCCTTCCCCAATCTTCATGACATTGCACTTGTCGGGGTTGAACTCCGGGAGCCAATTGCTGGACCAGGCCTGCAGCCTGTCCTGATCCCTTTGTAGTTCTTCCTGGTCCTCGTCCGATTGAATTCTTCTCATCAACTTCACATCATCTGCAAACAGGGACACTTCGGAGTTTATCCCTTCCGTCATGTCTTTCGCAAATACCAGACACAGCACCGGTCCTAGGACTGACCCCTGTGGAATGCCAATTGTCTCAGGTGCCCACTCTGACACCTCGCCGCGTACCATGACTCGCTGTTGTCTTCCTGACAGGTATTCCCTGATCCATTGCAGTGCTTTCCTGCTATTCCTGCTTGGTCCTCCAGTTTTTGCACTAATCTCTTGTGTGGAACTGTGTCAAACGACTTCTTACAGTCCAAGAAAATGTAATTTACCCACCCCTCTCTTTCTTGTCTTACTGCTGTCAGCCTGTTACAGAACTCCAGTAGAAAAGTAGCCATACCGCGGGTGGGGTTGGAACCCGCGATCAGAGAGTCTCAAAACTCAAGACCGTCCAGTGGCTAACGCGACGGTCTGGAGTTTTGAGACTCTCTGATCGCGGGTTCCAGTCCCGCCCGTGGTATGGTTTGTTTGCAATCGTGTCATTACGATTTCGTGAGTCATGTTAACTCCAGTAGGTCTGTGACACACTCTCACACTGATCTGATAAACAATGGTTTATGAAGTTTGCTACAAGTATCTATTCTAGTGGTTCTGGACCTATCTCACTCAATAATTCACTGGATGCAATACACGAAGATAGAAATGCGGGTAATGCTTCCTGCGTTGTCTTGTGATTCGTTCCAAAAGCCCTAAACCCAAGCGGAGCATCAAGGCGAGTGCTGCTCTGATAACAGTTGCTGCTTGACAGCAGGGTACTGCTCTGACACAGGTGTTGCACTGACCAACAGGTGCGTGTTGTAGACACACCCGGAAGGGTTAACATACCCAAAAACTCTTACTTTCTAATTACTAGTTTAGGAAGTTTGGCCAAAACAGAAGTGTAATATTGACTACAATTACAGAATTTTTCACAAGTAATGTTTACAGTCTGGAAGAAAAATAATCATGACATAGAAACATAACTAACGTAATACCTGCCAATCCCTTAGTTAATCACTTATCTAATACAAACGCCAGATTAATCACGTGAAAGTTTGCATCACATAAATTACTTAAGACTGCACATGTATCAAAGTGTGCAACGCACTAACAAGGCAAAAGATAACAGATACTAATTCAGAGAGATCCACATATAAAATTATATATATATATATATATAAAAAAATATACAATTATATATATATATATATAATATATAACAATATATATATATATAATAAATATATAATATAATATTATAATTATTATATAATATATATAATATATATATATAAATATATAAATATTATGGTTTAAAAAACTGCAAGTTAATAATTAAAACACTTGTACAGCTTTTAGAAAACGTTTGCAACAATAAACCTTCCCAAATGTACGCAAATGTCTGGTTTACACACAACAGAATGTACAGATACAATCATAGACAAAGTTGCTACAAACTCTAGCACGAACTAAATTCACGAAGTTTGGTAAGTTAATAATTGTATTCACTAGAAAGTAAAGCAACTCTTTTTTCCTGAGTCCTTAACAGTAGATATAAAACAACAATAATATACAGACTTAAACGTATATTTAAAAAAAGATTTCACATTAAATTGTATAAATTTTCATTCGGAAAAGCCGTAATGGAGGTCTTACATTATCCCAAGGCGAACCTGTCACCCTTTGCAGTTGAATATTTCTCATTAATATAATGATTCCATAATATAAGGCTAATGGTAAATGTTTTCATAATCACACTGTAAAATTAAATCACTGGGAGATAAATATAATATACTTCAGTCACTTTAAAGGGCGACCTTACTGACCACTGCCCCATACAACGTAATAGTCCACTACTGATTTTACATAGCAAGTCAATGGTAACATTGTACTGGTCTGAACTGCACTAGAACCCTGACTTCTGTCTTTATTGGTATTATGTTACAGTACTGAGAAACTAAAGGTTTTCTATCACATCTGTTACCACGCTGACTTGCATTGTGACATACTATACAGTTAACGTCACGTACAAGAAGTGAACAAACACAGCATTTCCTAGAGAGAGCTCAGCTTGTCAAATATGGTAACACATGGCAGCACTTCCCATATATGATAATATAACACAGGTGTTAAAAAATATATATATACCGGATAGACGTTATGACAGGGATGGAGACACATGGAATCATGCTGCGCCCAGTAAATACGTCTAACCCGGGGACCAGAAAACCTGGTTCAGCCGGAAGAGGAACTTTCAGCCAGCCTGACCCAATCGCTTCAGGCAATCCAGTTAAAATTTATTTAATTATGTTTTATACTATTTAAAGAAACATAAAAACATAAGAATGTAGGAACACTGCAGAAGGCCTACTGTCCCAAACGAGGCAGGTCATTATCAAAACGACATCTACCTTAAAGCTACTCAAGAAACAAACTCGCCGCACCCCCCCAACACCGAATCAAACCCAGCCCCTCCCACTCATATATTTGTCCAGTCTTCTTAAAGCTACCCAGGTCCTAGCCTCTATCACCCCACTGAAGAAACTGTTCCACGCGCCCATACAAACCTGTTAGAAAACCATACTCTTACCTATGTCCTTTCTAAATCTAAATTTATCCAACTTAAATCCATTAGTCCTGGTCTTACCTGGTTCGACACCTCAGTTACTATTAATGTCTCCCTTGTTTATGCCGTCATTCCACTTATACTCTTCAATATATCTCCCCTCATTCTCCGCCCCCAGAGAGTGGAGATTTAAGGCTTTAAGTCTATCTTCATACGGGAGGTTCCTTTCACAGTACAGTCATTTTTATCATCTCTCTGTATGTCTCTAATGAGTCGATGTCCATCCTGTAGTAATGGGACCAAACTGAGCAGCCTAATCTAATGAGGTCTCACTGTGATGTATATGAAGCTGTAAAATAACTTTTGGACTTCTGTAACTTAACTTCTTGAATAAATCCAAGTAATCTGTTGGCCTTGTTGCGCACACTGAGGCACTGCTGTCCTTGGCTTTAGATTTCTGCTTACCATGACTCCCCAAGTCTTTTCACATTCCTTATGACCAAGTCTACTTCACCTAGATTATAGCTCGAGGGTTATTTTCATTACCACGGCTCAAAGTACCTTAACACTTATCCACATAAAACTTCATCGGCCATTTCTCAGACCAAGACATTAAATTTGTTTCAAATCGTCCCGGAGTTCATTGTTATCCTCCTCAGAGTGAATTATACGGCCTACTCTTTGTATCCTCGAGCAAATACTCATGTCATAGTAATCCCCCTTCATCAAGGTCATTAATGTAAATTATGAACCTCTCGCACTAGCACCGCCTCTCACAAATCTCGCACCTGAGAGAAGACCATTCACCACTTCACATGTAGTCTGACATCAATCCACCTCCAGATATTCACTACTCTCTTATACAGCAATCACCCCAATTTCACACTGCTGCGTTTACAGTATCACGCGATAACCTTACTGAACTTCACTCCGCATTGAGCTGATACCACATATCCCCCCCATCCACTACACAGTACTCCACACACATCTGCCCACTCTTATCACTACGACGTTATCTAGCAAATGTACAGCGATCCTACATCTCTGTACGTCCAGGCTATCTCACGACACCACCACCTATCTAAATCAATACATCACTATCATCTCATATCTCTACAGCCATCATCTCGCATCAAACTTTCTACCTATGCCACGTCTCGAGTCTCACTTTTCTCAGCCGCGATAATCTAACACACTACATCGTGATCCCTACCCAAAAACATGCTGAGAAACCATTCATATCACAATATCAAAGTTCAGCCTACTCATCAAGGAGATACCCCTTTCTGTCACAGTCCCCACCTCTCCACGGTCACTTAATCACCCCTTCTTCACACCATTACCATGTGTCCGTTCTGATACATTGACACGCTGTCTTCACTTCAGCAGCGCCATTGTCACAAAGTACACTACTCAGCGACATATACTCTGCAAAATTCCACAATTGATCGCCTCACATTCCAAGTCCATCATCCCCCATGTCAACACAGGCACACCTCACGCCATACAGGACTTCGTCACACACGCCAGGTACATCACACTTCGACCACAAGGCTGACATAAGCTCTGTACACACACTCTCTCATACTCATCTTCTTCCAATATCCATGCAGACTCACACATACACATCTCACTCAACCGGGATCACGCGTGTACCTCATCTACTATATATCTCATTCTGTTTCATCTCAATATAGTACTGCACTTAACCTAAACCATGCCTTCACTCTGACAAGTAGCTAATCCATTCACGCGTCATCTATCTTCACTTGTAAACTCATCATAGCATACATCTAACATAATCGATCAACTAGATGTCAGTAGACATGCTTCACTCCACTCCTTCAACTGAGTTGATATAAACAACTAACAACTTAACACACCTTAGCACATACAAAGTATGTTAGTGAACACATTACGCTCCTTCACTGCTCTTGTATGTCACACGTCAGTCTATCTCGTGTAGCCCTCATTCAGCTGGATATCATCACATGACTCTTACGACTGCGTATAGATGCATGCACAAGTCAGTCTCTGAGACACACTTATCTAGTCCAGCACATTCACTTTCCACCCTGATTGAGACACTCAGATCAGAAACGTTTACCTCACAGTGCTGTAAAATCATTTCTCATATAGTCTATCTGAATCTCGATCAGATTCACAGCGTTCTAAGCGGAGGAACTTTTCCTTCAGCTCATCTGTAGTTCACATTGACATTACACCATTACCTTTTTGGGGCAGTATCTCGTATACCATGCCTCGTACTTCATTCAATACAGACTCCCATCACACTATCATATATACACAACACATATATGCGCGACTTCAACTATGATCAGGACGGTATACACAAAATAAAATCTGTACAACCAATTTCACTTATAGATAGCAGCGAGTTATCTCTCACTTACAAGCCTCTTCATAACAATGGCAACTCATATCTGCATAAACTGAGCACTCACATCGGTTGTCAATCTAGGGCAGTCAAATGGTGGAGACATTATTATTTATCAACATCACACTTTAGTTCACAGCATATACAGTCATACACTTACACATCAAAAGTATTAGCATTCTCGCGTAAATTAAAAGCAGTTGATCTATAAGTACACCAACAACAGCATCCTTTTACACGAATACATATGACTCACACCTTACACCTTAGGACACTTCATACATAGAACAGAAAATACATGCAGGTAAAGTTCTATCACGCAACGGTGAGGTCAAGTCATCTACAAGCATTCTCTATGCGCATCAACACAGAGTACCAATGCGACACATATCTGTCATAACATGGAGACTTATCTCGCTGAAGAGACTCTTCAAACATGTCTGTGAGAGCCAGAAATGCATCTAACATCTAGCATGCTATCCATACATGTACATCCCATATCACGATTCATTGAAGATACTGTCTAGCAATACGAGCCTATAGGCACCTTATCTACATTATACGTCAGTCACAGAAAGATAGCTCACTCTCACAACTAGCAGCATGGATGTCATGAAAGTGTGGTATGGGGGGGGGGGAAAATAGGGAAACCCCTGAGAGCGCAACACACTAAGGGTTTGAGACATCAACTGTCCGTATCTTCCATAATTTCCATTGAAGTTCACCTCACAACATTACTATCACTTGTAGTTCACACTTGTTGTTCACACTTATAGTCTACTTTAAATCATCACCTAAACTTCACACTTAAGGTACGCCTTCAGTTAACCTTTTACCTGTTATGCACCTTAGGGAAACACCTTTGACCTGCAGTTGTGGTTTACATTCCATCTCTTGTCAGCCTTCCATCTTAAGCAACAACTAACGAGGCAACATTACAGGTCGTTCCTCAGACTGTCTTACAAAAAAACTGTTATTTAAATGAATTACAGATAGTCAATCTGACATAGTTTCTTCACCTGACTGAGTTCGTCCACCTGATTTAGTTCCTGCACCTGAACTGTCCTTGTATGTTGCTCAGTTTGTCTTGTATTTCTCTGTACTGGTCACTAGTACTCTCCACGTTGGTGCTAGCAGGGAGAGAAGCACTGGTCACTAGTACCTTCCTCGTTGGTGCTAGCAGGGAGAGAAGCACTAGTCACTAGTACCATGTGGGTGCCAGCAGGGAGGGAAACAGTGGTAACTAGTACCATCCACGTTGGTGCTAGCATTGTCAGAAGCACTGGTCACTAGTACCGCCCATGTCGGTGCTAACAGAGGGAAAAGCACTGCTAACTAGTACCCCAATGAGCTATATAGTAAAACTCCATCTCTAAACATGACGGCTCTGTGGTGCAGCGGTCAGCACGGCTGTCTTTAAAGCAGCAGACTCGGGTTCGACTCCCGACGGAGTCTTGGATTTTTTTCCTTTTTTTTTTTATAGTGACTTAACTTGACAGTCTGAAGTGAAACCTTTAACACTGTCCACATAGATTATCATTATTTTACTGGACAGTGTTAAACTGGTAAGTGTTACAGTGGCTGGGATATCGCAGATATTTATCCCTTCACCACCATGAATATCTTGTAATATACATCTGTTAATTATTGATGTTTTATATTCGGACATGAATATCAACAATAAGTGAAAAGAAAACAAAAATAACGAACAGCCTTTGTTTCTGGTACAGTTCACAACTGCTGGACACAGTGTTTCTGGTACAGTTCACAACTGCTGGACACAGTGTTTCTGGTACAGTTCACAACTGCTGGACACAGTGTTTCTGGTACAGTTCACAACTGCTGGACAGTGTTTCTGGTACAGTTCACAACTGCTGGACAGTGTTTCTGGTACAGTTCACAACTGCTGGACAGTGTTTCTGGTACAGTTCACAACTGCTGGACAGTGTTTCTGGTACAGTTCACAACTGCTGGACAGTGTTAGAGAAAATTGCAAAATATTGTTTAATTTAAATAAAATATTAGTGTTTGTCCATTGTCTGTTGATTATACCAAGCAATGTATGTCAAAATTGTGACTGACAGAGTGATGGAAAAGACAAAATATAAGTAATGAATAACTGGCTGGGTTTAGAAAGATGAAGGTTATGTGTGCATCAACATAATTTTGCAAAAAGTTCAATAAACAGAAAAAAAACCACACTTGCTAACGTACAGCAGAGCAACATACAAGTGAATAAAAACAGCAGTATCGGAGACGCTGCTAAAATCCTCTTTTGTCAATAAATCTAGACTACCGTGAAGACTATCAATTAGAAGATTTTTTAGTGTGGATGAGAGAGTGATGGTTCCTGCGATATGTTAAGTGAAACTTTTAGGAATTTTGAGTCAATATAATTGTTTAGGGAACATAAATACCATTGTGGGAGACACTGTTGTGGGAGACACTGTTGTGGGAGACACTGTTGTGGGAGATGTAAGAAAGAATTTACGTTAACCAATATATTTATTTCCGGTATATTTCCTGTGCAAATTAATTTAATTTTAAGGAAAGAGAGAGAAAATGTAGAAATGCGCGTGAACATGTGTGTGTGACACAGTTTGGATTCTAAGATACTATATGTGCGAAGGAATTAGATGTTAGAGAGGGACGAGAGAAATACATGTGTTGTGGTTACTGTGTACATATGTGTCTATGTTAATGTACTTGTGTACTTTCATATTTACTTGTAGACGTTTCAGTGCCTTGAAAATGATGAATTTCAACGGAAAAGAAAGTTGATAACTTTTTTATAACAGATTTCCCGGTGGGAAAACAGAGTCACACACGAACTCACATCAACACAAGTAAAACATTCAAAAATACACATAAAAAGCCGCATGAGTGAAAACAAAACAAAAATTAACTTGAAGACATAATGAAACATAAATAGAAGTCCGAGATTTTCACTGAGTAACCTCAACTTGGATTCCAACTATAGACCAATAAGTCTTACCTCCATAGTTTGCATAAATGGGGAGAAATCAGAATGGGGGCACGTCACAAGCGGTGTTCCTCAGGGGTCAGTGTTGAACCCGTTGTTGTTCACAATTTACATAAACGACATAGATGAAAGAATAAATAGCGACATAAGCAAGTTTGCTGATGACATCAAAATGGGCCGCCCAATTCATTCTAATGAGGACATTAGAGCACTCCAGGATGAGTTGAATAGACTGATGCAGTGGTCGGAGAAGTGGCAGATGCAGTTTATATAGACAAATGCAAAATTCTAAATGTTGGACAGGAAAATAACCACGCCACATATAAACTAAATAATGTATATCTTAATATTACTGATTGAGAAAAGGATTTAGGCGTTCTGGTTAGCAGTTATCTGCAGAACATTAGAACATAACATTGTATCTTAGAGTCGTACTGGCCAGTGTGCAGCAGCGACCACCTTAATTATTTTTGTCAAATGATCGAATATCCCCAACTGATAATTTTTAGTTTCATTCCATATCGTTTATAGTGTGTGTGTGTGTGTGTGTTGTGTGTGTGTGTGTGTGTGTGTGTGTGTGTGTGTGTGTGTGCGGGGGGGTAATGTTTTATTATAATCAAGAGGAGGTGAGGGAAGTGAAAATATGAGAAGAGAAACTTGTTAAATTGTTCAGTAATGATTTCTAGGTAAATTTTATCTTCCATAAGACAATTCATAATAGTGTCGTCTTTACCTGACCCACAAGTGTCTCAAACTAGTAACTTTACCTGACCCACAAGTGTCTCAAACTAGTAACTTTACCTGACCCACAAGTGTCTCAAACTAGTAACTTTACCTGACCCACAAGTGTCTCAAACTAGTAACTTTACCTGACCCACAAGTGTCTCAAACTAGTAACTTTACCTGACCCACAAGTGTCTCAAACTAGTAACTTTACCTGACCCACAAGTGTCTCAAACTAGTAACTTTACCTGACCCACAAGTGTCTCAAACTAGTAACTTTACCTGACCCACAAGTGTCTCAAACTAGTAACTTTTCACACATTTCACAATGGTTGTCTTGAAAATCCCGAAAACCAACATTCTTCATCAGAATATTGAAATATAAAAAGCCCCCGGAAAACTTTTTGGGGAAAACCTATTTTTTCTGCCTCCAATTTTTCCCATTTTATTTAAAAAGAAAAACATAATTTTCCCAACCGTGACGGGGGGTTATATATAAATCGTACAAATTTGTGTACATATGTTTGTGGGCATAGGGGACTCTGTGTGTGGGGTGTGTTTTGGTGTGTGTGTGTGCTGTGTGTGCTGGGCGTGTGGGGGTTGTGTTTTGTGTGTGTGTGTGTGTGTGTGTTGTGTGTGTGTGTGTGGTGTGGTGTGTTTTGTGTGGTGTTGTGTGTGTGTGTTTTGGCATGTGATTAATGCATATTACCCGGTAAGGCGATGAGTGGGGTTTACACATGTCGGTGTGGTGCGCTCACACGTGCATTGTTTTGGGCGTGAAATTATATGTTGGTGAACCGAAGCTTTTTGGGGGGGGGGGGGGGAATATCCAAATGAACCAAAAAATAAGGGGTGTGGAAAGTAAGTTTTTTTTGGTAAAGTTTCCACCTAAAAATAGTTCCAAAAAAATTTATCATTTAGAAACATATGTATAAATTAACCAGGTTTCCCAAAAAAAAAAAAAGTCAGGTAAATTTGACTTTTTTCCCACTGGTCCGTCAGGGGCAAACACAAAAGACAAAAAACCCAAAATTAAACTAAAAAGTTCAAACTTATTACATTTTCGGGTGGGGGTAAAACAGACAATTAACCACGCCCACTCATCAACACAAAAAAAACATTCAAAAACACACTTAACTTCTGTTTTAATAAAAAGTTTATATTTAATTTTAGATAATCGTAAACAAAATAAAACTCCCAAATTTTTCACTGATTGGCCGGGCCTTGGGGGGCGAACGGGAGGGTAGTTTTGGCTGCGGTCGGGCTGACCTACGGTCTAGACTGTTTTGGTGGATTAATTACAGGACGCAAAATTTTCTGTGTGCCCCCCTCCTGTAATTCCACCTACCGGGGACGGTCTGGGGCAGCGGGACCACCAGACAAGCCCTTTCGTTCTCATCTAGCTAGATCACTGGGGGGTTGGCGGGGAGCTGACTTCGGGAACATAACCTGGGGAAGGCTGAGACTGGAAATATCCAAAGGGGAAGTGGGGAAAGGGAAACACCCGGGGGCCCAGGGAAATAGTTTCCCTGGATACATGAAGGGGGGAAAAAGGAAAGGAAATACCCGGGGGAAGTGAGAAAGGGGGGGGAAAAAATTATGGGAAAGGGGGAACAGATGGATTTCCTGGACACATGGACCTGGGAAACACGGGATACTGGTTTTTTGGGGAAAGCCCTTTTGGGAAGTGGGGAAGGGAAAAAATCTGAGGGGACACAGAGGGACTCCGGACACTAAAACCGGGGGAAAAAATTAAAAAACCCAGTAAGGGGGTGGGCGGACCTTAAAAAAGAACCACTGCCCCCAAACGTGGAAAGGCCCTGGTAACCCCCCCCAAAAAGGGGTTAACTCTAAAGGCTGACAGGGGGTCCCAAACAGAAATAATAATAACTTTGACAATTTAAAGTTCTTACAAGGGGCACAACTGATTTACATTAAAAACTTCCTCAAATTTTTTCCCTAAAAACATTTTAAAGGGGGTCTTTACATCTTTCCCCCTTTGCTATAAACTTTTTCACAAATTGGCCATGATATGTGCTCATTTTAAGGAAACTTAATTTTAAATTGAATATTCCTACATGGATGAACAAATTTTTAATTTTGGGGGGGTTTCTAATTATAAATAGGGTTAAAAAAACAGATGAAAATGGAATTTAAAAAAAACACACAAGGACAAGGGGGTGAATAGAGCGTAGTCTGAACCTTGAGAGTGTAGGGGGGACCTGGTGAGAGGTAGTGGGACCTGGTGAATGTAGTGGGGATCTGGTGAGAGTGTAAATGTGGACCTGGTGAGAGTGTAAATGTGACCTGGTGAGAGTGTAGTGTGGACCTGGTGAAGTGTGTGTTGGGCCTGGTGAGAGTGTAGTGTGTACCTGGTGAGAGTGGGAGTGGGACCTGGTGAGAGTGTAGTTTTGGACCTGGTGAGAGAAATAGGGGGACCCCGGGGAAGTGAAATGTGGACCCGGGAGAGTGTGTGTTTTACCTGGTGAGAGTGAAATGTATCCTGGGGGGAGTGTAGGGGGGGACCTTGGGGAAAAGTGAAATGTGGACCTGGTAAAAGAGTATGTGGACCTGGGGGGAGGGGAGTTAAATGTGGACCTGGTGAGAGTGTAGTGTGGACCTGGTGAAAAAGTAGTGTGGACCTGGTGAGAAATGTAGTGTGGACCTGGGGAGAGTTTTCCCGTGGGGGACCCCGGTGAGAGAGTATGTGGGGCCCTGGTGAGTGTAAAAGGTACCTGGTGAGAGTGTAGTGTGGACCTGGTGAGAGTGTATCTGAAACCGAATTTAGAGTTTTAGGGTGGACCCTGTGAGAGTGTATGTGACCCGGGGGAAGTGGGAGTGTGGACCTGGTGAAGTGTAGTCTTTAACCTTTATGAGAAATTAAATGTAACCTTTGAGAGTGAATGTGGACCTGGTGGGGGAAAATGTAGTGTGGCCGGTGAGAAAAGGGGAGTCCGAAAACCCGAAAGGAGTGTATGGGGAACCTGGTGAGAGTGAATGTGGACCTGGGGGAGTGTAGGTGGACCTGGTGGAGAGTAGTGTGGGCCTGGTTGAGAGGTATGGGGGACCTGGTGAGGGGTGTAGTGTGGGCCCCGGTGAGAGAGTAAGTTGGGGGGGGGGCCTGGGGGAAGGGGTAAATGTGGGAAACCGGTGAGAGTGTTTGTGTGGGCCTGGTGAAGATATGGGGGACCTGGGTTTAAGGTGTATGTGTACCTGGTAGAGTGTAGTGTGGACCTGGGAGAGTGTAGTCCCGAAAAATGATGGGGAGTGTATGTGGACCCTGGGAGAGTGAAATGTGTACCTGGTGAGAGTGTAGTGGGACCTGGGAGAGTGTAGGGCCCGAACCCGATGAGATTTTAGTGTGAACCTGGTGGGGAGTGTAAATGTGGACCTGGTGGGGAGTGGGGTGTGGCTGGTGAGGAATGTAGTCTGAACCTTTTTTTAGAGTGTAGTTGGGGAACCGGTGAGGGGTGTGGTGTGGACCCCGGTGAGGGTTAAATGTTTGGGCCTTGGGGAGGGGGTAGTTTTTGGGGCCTGGTGAGAGTGTTTGTCGAAACCCGATGAGAGTGTATGTGAACCGGTGAGAAAAGTAGTGTGGACCTGGTGAGAAATGTAGTGTGGACCTGGTTTAGAGTGGGAAATCGGAAAACCCGATGAATGTAAATGTGGCCCCGGTGAAGTTTAGTGTGGACCTGGTTAGAGTGGGATGTGGACCTGGTGAGAGTGAGCTTTGGGCCCTGGGGGAGAAATGTATCCCGAAACCCGAAAGAGAGTGTTTGTGTGGGGCCTTGGGGGAAAGGTAGGGGTGAAACCCGGTAAGAGTTTTAGCGTGGACCCCGGGGAAGTGTAGTCCCCGAACCCGATGAAGGTAGTGTGGACCTGGTGAGAGTGGGACTGTGGACCCGGTAAGAGGGAGCGTGGACCGGGAGAGTGTATTCCCGGAAACCTGATGAGAGGGGTAGTGTTGGGCCTGGGGAGAGTGGGAGTGTAGCCTGGTAAGAGTGTACGTGGACCGGGGAAGTGTAGTCTGAACCTGATGAGAGTGTAGTGTGGACCTGGTTTGAGGGGTACTGTGGAACCCGGTGAGAGTGTAGTCTGAACCGATGAAAGTGAAATGGTGGAAACCCGGTTTAAGTGTTCGTGGACCTGGGGAGAGTGTAGTCTGACCCCCGATGAGAGTGTAGTGTGGGGCCCCGGTGAGAGAGTACTGTGGACCCCGAAGAAAAGTGTATCCCGAACCTGATGGGGTGAAATTGGACCTGGTGAGAGTGTACTGTAACCTGGTGGAGTGTATCCAACCTGATGAGAATGTTGTGTGGAAACCCGGGGGAGTGTACTGTGGGCCCGGTGAGAGTGTATTCCCCGAAAATGATGAGAGTGTAGTGTGGGCCTGGGGAAAAAGTGAACTGGGGGACCTGGCGAGAGTGTAGCCTTTAACCCGAAGAGAGTGTAGTGTGGCCTGGTGAGAGTGTACTGTGCACCTGGTGGGGGAGGGTAGCCCGGGAACCTGAAAAGAAGTGTAGTTTTGGACCCCGGGTGAGAGTGTAAATGTGAAACCCGGGGAGAGTGTAGTCTCAACCTATGAGGTGTTGTTTTGGCCTGGGGAGAGTGTACGTGGACCTGGGGAGAGTGTAGTCCCGGGAAACCGAAAGAATGGGAGTGTGGACCCTGGGGAAGTGAAAATGTTTACCTAGTGAAGTGTAGTCCCGAACCTGATGAGAGTGTAAATGGGGGACCTGGTGAGAGTGTAGTGGGGGGGACCTGGTAAGAGGGGAAACGTGGACCTTGTGAAGTGTAGTTTGAAACCCGGGTGAGAATTTTTGTGGACCCGGTGAGAGTGTACTGTGGACCTGGTGAGATGTAGTCCCGAAACCCGATAAGTTTTAGTGGGGGACCTGGTGAGAGTAACTGTGGGCCTGGGAAGATGTAGTCTCAACCCTGAGAGAGTGTTTGTGTGGGCCTTGGGGAGAGTGTTACTGTGGACCTGGGTTTAAAGTGTAGTCTGAACCTGATAGGTGTATGGGACCTGGTTTAGGGGTGAAAATGTGGAAACTTTTTAGAGTGTAGTCCGAACCTGAATTTAGAGTGGGAGTGTGGACCGGTGAGAGTGTAGTGTGGGCCCCGGTAAGAGTTAGCGTGGACCTTGTTTAGAGTGTAGTCTGAAAACCCGATGAGAATGGGGGTGTGGACCTGGTGAGAGGAAAATGTGGACCTGGGAGAGTGAAATGTGAACCCCGGTGAGAGTGTTTAAACTAACCTGGTGAAAGTGTAGTGTGGACCTGGTGAGAGGTAGTCTGAGCCTGATGAAGTGTATTTTGGGGCCTGGGAAATGTACGGGGAAGATTTGGGGGAGTGTAAATCCCAACCTTTATGAAAATTTTTTTGGACCTGGTGGGGAGTGTAGGTGGACCCCCGGGGAGAGTGTACTGTGAACCTGGGGAAGTGTTATCTGAAAACCCGGTGAGAGTGTAATGTGGACCTGGTGAAAAAGTGTATTTTGGAAACCCGGGGAAAAAGTTGGGGATGTGGACCTGGGGAGAGTGTGTGTGGACCTGGGGAGGTGTAGTGTGGACCTGGGGAGAGGGGTAGTGGGACCCTGGTAAAATTTTAAATCTGAACCTGATGAGAGTGTAGTATGGACCGGGGGAGAGTGTCGTCTGAACCTGAGAGATGTAGTATGGACCTGGGGAAGTGTAATCTGAACCTGAGAGAGTGTGAGTGGACCTGGTGAGAGTGTATTGTGGGCCAGGTGGAGTGTAGTGTGGGCCCGGTGAGAGTGTCGTCTGAACTGATGAAGAGTATTGGGCCCCGGTGAGAGTGTTATCTGAACCCGAAGAGTGTAGAGTGGCCTGGGGAGAGTGTATTGTGGACCTGGTTTAGAGTGTAGGTGGGAAACCTTTGGGGAGAGGTAGCGTAAACCCGGTGAGAGTGGGAGTGTGGGGCCTGGGGGGAGATTTTAGTGGGGGACCTGGTGAGAGTGTAGTGTGGACCTGGTGAGAGTGTAGTGTTGGGCATGGGGAGAGGGGTAATCTGAACCTGATGAGATGTAGTGTGGGGCCTGGTGAGAGTTTTATCTGAACCTGAAAAAGAGGGGTAGTGGGACCTGGTGAGAGTGTACCCGTGGGCCTGGGAGAGTGTATCGAACCCCGATGAAAGGTAGTTTTTGGGCCTGGTAGAGTTACGTGAACCGGGAGGTGGTCTCAACCTGATGAAGTGTAGTGTGGACCTGGTGAGAGTGTAGTGTGGACCTGGTGAGAGTGTAGTGTGGACCTGTGAGAGTGGTGTTGTGGGCTGATGAGAGTGTAGTGTGGACCTGGTGAGAGTGTAGTCTGAACCTGATGAGGGGTGTGGGTGGGGGAAAACCTGGTGGGAGTGTAGTCTAAAACTGTAAAGTAAAAGGACACAAGTGCAAACTAATGTGACATTTTATTGTGGCAACGTTTCGCTCTCCAGGAGCTTTATCAAGCCATTACAAACAATAAATGGACACAGAGGGTATAAAAGGATCAGAGTGAGGTGCATATAGTGGGGTCCCATTTAGATGTTCACTAGTGGTAGTAGTAGTAGTAGTAGTAGAGACAAAAGTAGTAGTAGAAATACCATATGGTAGAGCAAATTAATTCGTACATGAGTAAAAGGATATAAAAGCTATTACTTGGGGTAAATAACAATAGGTTGGAAAAATTGTTAGACTGGAAAGAGGCAGCCTGGTTTTAGTGTTCACTCTCTGTAATGTGTTTTGTGTAGTATAACAGGAGAAACTATGTGATGGCAGGGTTTACTTTTTCAGGAGGATTCTTGCTAAGACTTCAGAGATGGTGAAGCTGCCGTTGTTTTGTTTAATTGTATTCGAAACAGCGATCAGTGCTGATTCGAGGCACTTGCGTCTGCGGAAATTAGTTTCTTTGATCACTAATTGGGCGTCTCTGAATTTCATGAGATGATTGGTGGAATTTCGGTGTTATACATAGGCGTTGTTCAAGTTATCGTTCCTACATGCGTAAATGTGTTCATTGAGGCGAGTGTCGAGGTTTCTTGCTGTTTCACCTACGTAAATCTTGTCACAGCCTCCACTGTAAACTCCTACGTTGACTGGTTCGTGGTGCTTGGATTTTGTCCTGGTTAGATCCTTTATTGAAGTTCTAGAAACGATGGTGACTCTGGTGTTAGCTTGTGAAATTACTTTTGAAACGTTCAGTGCAACCTGGCTGTTGGGAAGAATTATAACTTTGTTGGGAGTGGTGTAATAAGATAACAGTAAACAGTTGATATCAGAATATGCAAAACAACAACTGTGAAAGAATAGTGAAATTCCTAGCGTTCTCGTCACTTCTCACATTATCATAGTTCCCTGATAATGTGAGAAGTCAAGTAAGCGCTTGGAATTTGGAATTTCACTATTCTTTCACAGTGATTATTTTGCATTTTATAAAAATATATTATATATATTATATATATATTATATATATATATATATATATATATATATTTAATATATATATTATATATATATTATATATTATATAATATATATATATTTATATATATATATATATCATATACTATTTTTTATATTATTTTTAAAATATATTTATATATATATATATATATATATATATATATATATATATATATAATATATTTATTATTATATATAATACATATATATTATATATATATATATAATTATATTATATATATATATATATATATATATATTTATATATATATTATATATATATATATTATATATTATTACATACATATAAAAATATAGGGAGGTACCACCTCTAGAACTGTTATGGGGCCCTCATCCTAGAGAAAAGAATAAACATTGCTTCAGGGAAAACTCAAGATTCTCCCCGAAGCTGTTTTAGAATTTCTTTCCCACCACCCCCTATATTATGTATATATATTTTATTTAAAGACAAATTTCATTGACAAAACATTCACAAAAATATGATACAAAGTAAAACAACATAGGTAACTCAGAGCTACATCTCGAATACTTCG
>NC_069403.1:110477077-110482077 GCF_026875155.1 Cherax quadricarinatus | reverse complement strand
GCTAGTTGAAAAAGATTAACACACAAAAATTTGGGGTGCCTATGTTGCAGAGAACAGGGCACCGAATGTTGTGGTCGTTTATTTTGCAGTATAATGGCACACTAAATTGTTGTGGGCACAATTTGCAAGATAATAGCACACTGAATGTTGGGGTGCCTATGTTGCAAAAAATTATAGCACAAAGTCAGTAAGTAAAAAAAAGAGACCAATTTCGGGGGGAACAAATTGAATGAAGAAGTTTTTTCGCAGGTGAAAGTTCCTCTCGGGTGTCAAATGTTTTTTTCACCACCCCTTTGGTTGTGATGTTTAAAGCGTCTATACTCCACAATTAATAACACTGTATAACTTGTTTGGTATATACATGATAAAAAACTTATTGGCGGATTCTTTTTTTGGGGATTCTTTTGGTAGGAATAAAATGTATAAACTAGACGTATTGTTACCAAAAATTTTTTTGGCAAAAGACGTTTTGTGGTTTCTGCTGAAAATGAGTGGATAGGCACGGGAAAAGATTTAGGCAGGGGTTCGTTTGTTAATATTAGACAAATCAAGCGTTGGAAATTATACTCGGGTTTTACTGGTTTCAGTGTTATTGCACTATACGGGCCCTGTGTGTTATTAACGATGCTCATCAGCGTTATTGTACTGTTTTGGGCCCTTTGGGTGTTATTGTACTGACGGTCCTATATTTATGGTAGGTTTTCTGTGCTATTGACTGTACTGGTTTTGGGGTGTTCTTTACTTTTTTGTTCTTGTGTTTTTTTGTATTGTACTGGTCTTCTGTATTTTAAATTTGTAGGGTCTTCTGTTTATTCACAAAACTGGCCCTCTGTGTTTTTGTGCTTTTCTTGTTTCTGTTTATTTGTACTAACTGGTTTTTGTGAAATTATTACTGTATGCTCTTCTGTTTTAAACTGAACTGGATTGGTCTTGTGATTTTTTTATACTGTACTGCTCTTCTGTTTTATTGAACTGTATTCTTTTGGGTTATTATACTGTACGGGTCTTCCTTTATTATACTGTACGGTCTTCGTGTTAGTCTTAAGGGTTTGTGTGTTATTGTCCATTCTGGTTTTGCGTGTCATGAATTACTGGTCTTTTTTCTGTGTTATGTTGACGTTTTTCTCTGTTTTTTTACTGTACTGGTCCTCTTGTTATTTTTGTGTACGGGTCTTCTGGTTTTTACACGCACTGGTCTTGTGAGTTTTTTGCTCGTATGGTTTTGGGGTTTTATTGTCCCTTTCTCTGGATTTGTGTTATGTACTGTACGGGGTTTCTGTGTTATTGTTCTGTAGGGGTCTTCGTGTTATTGTTCTGTACTGGTTTTGCGTGCATTCTACTGCTGTGGTTTGTGTGCTTGTACTATACGGTTTTCGTTTTATTGCATTGTGTGGTCTTCGTGTTATTCAACATACGGGGTTTCTGTGTTTTTGACTTGTTGTCTTGTGTGTTTTTATCTGTATGGTCTTCCATTTTTATTGTACTGTAGGGTCTTCTGTGTTATTGTACTTAAGGTTTCTTTTTTTATTTCTGTACGGTCTCGTGTGTTTTTTGCCCCTTTTGTTCCCCCATTTATGAATTGTACGGGTTTTTTCTGTGTTATTGTATTTACTATCTTCTGTGAACATTAAAATGGTATAAAATCCCGACGTTGTTGGGTAAGACACATAGCAACATTTAGGTATTTTTATTTCAAACGTTTCGCCTAAAAATAAGTTTTTCATCGATACAGAAAGTTTAAAAGAAAAGGAGGCTTGAAGACGATTAATCAGTCCTCACTCGTGAAGTTTTGAGGTGGCAGTCCCTCATTGGGGAAGAGTATTGTTCCATATCTGAAAAAACATGGGGTTGAAGTACAGGTGGGGCCTTATATAACCTATATAAGGTCCTCCTTCACTTTAACTGGTTATTGTTTTATTGGTCCCTTTTTGTCATTTTCTGTATGGTCTTTGGTTATTTCACCGTCTGGTCCGTGTGTTACGTACTCTAGGTCTTTGTGTTATTTTATTGAACTGGTTTGTGTTTTTGCACTGTTTGGTCTTTAAATTTTTGTATTGTACTGGGCTTGTGTGTTTTTGTACTTACTGCTCACGTATTATTTACTGTACTGCCTTGTTTGTTATTGTACGTTCTGACTTCTTTTTTATTGCAATATACGGTTTTCTGTTTTATTGACTGTAATGGTCTTTGTGTTTTTTGTACAACAAGGTCTTTTGTGTTTTTGTTCTTACTGGGCTTTTTGTATTGTAATACTGGTCTTTTGTGTTTTTTTTCGTATTGGCTTGGGTTATTCACTGTCTGGTAAGTGTGTTTTTTACGTACTGGTTTTTTTGTGTTAATTTTCTGTACTGATCTTCGTGTTATTGTAGGAAAGGTACGAAACCGACAGTTTTAAATTTGACACTGGGCAATTTTGGGGAAACTTTACTGAGGAAACGTTTTAACACCCAGTGGCTTCATCAGCCATACAAAGGGAAACTTGAAGAACAGAGGAGAATGGTTTCTTCTATGTTGGACGGGTGAAGCCATTTGTGTGGGGAAACTTTTCAATAAAAATACCCAAGAGTTGCGCATTTTCCTTTTTTGTTATTGTATTGTGCTGGTCACATGTTTTTGTACTGTACTGGGCTTGTGTGTTTTTGTACGTACTGGTCTTGCGTGTTTTTGTACTGTACTGGATTGTGTGTTTTTCACTGTCTTGGTTTTCCTGTGTTTTTGTACTAAAAAGGCTTTTAGTTATTGTACTGTTTGGTCTTGTGTTTTATTTTACTGTACTCGCTTCTTGTTATTGCACTGTAGTTGTCTTTTGTATTATTTTACTGTCCTGGTCCCTGTGTTTTGTAATGTATGGGGTTTGTTTTATTGACTGTACCGTTCCCCGGTTATTGTACTTACTAGCTTTTATTTTTGTCTGTTCTGGTCTTCTGTTTATTGTACTGTGCGGTCTCCAATGTATTTTACTGCGCGGTCTTGTGAGTTCTTGAAGTGTTCGGTCTTCCGTGATTGTTCGTATGGTCTTGGAGTTATTGTACTGTTTTGATCTTGTGCGTTATGAACGTTCTTGTTTCTGTGTTATTGATGATGGCATCCTGTTATTGACTTACTTTTCAATTGTGTTTTTGTCGTTCTGGTCTTGTGTGTTTTTACTGTAAAGGGCTTCTGTGTTTTGTACTGTACTGGTCCTCTGTGTTATTGTACGATACTGGGCCCCGTGGTTATTAATGAAACTTTCTATGTTTTTTGTACTAGTTGGGCTTGTGTTTATTTTACTGTACTGGTCCTCAATTTTATTAAAAAATGTACTGGTCTTCTGTTTTACTGTACTTTAATTGGCTTTTGTGTTATTGTCTGTAGTGGTCGTTTGTGTTATTGTACTTTTCTGTTCTTCCCTGTTATTGTTCTGAAAATCTTCCGTGTTTTCGTACCGTACTGATATAGTGTGTTATTGTCTGTTCTGGGCTTTTTTGTGATTGTACGTATTGGTCTTTTTGGGTTTTTTGTTTTGTACTGGTGTACTGTTTACTGTACTGTCTCGTTTTGTGTAAAAGTTTTGGTCTTGTGTGTTATTGTACTGTATTGGCCTTATAATAATGTGGGGAGAAATTTCCCACAAATTTGGGAAAGTAAAAAAAACACAAATGCAACTAGCGAAACAAGCGAAACAAGCAAACAAGCGAAAAGTTGCCCCCAAAAAAAATGCATTAGTTGCCTTGTGTATTTTCTTTATGTATTGGTCTTGGGTTATTTTACTTGAATGATCTTCGTTCATGCCTTTACTGCTTTTCTGAGTTATTAACGTTCTGGTTTTCTGTGTTTTTGACAGTACTGGGCTTCTGTGTTACTGTATGTACTGGGTTTTTGGTTATTTTAAAAAAAAAAAAAAAATTTTTTTTTTTAAAAAAAAAAAAAAAAAAAAAAAAAAAAAAAAAAAAAAAAAAAAAAAAAAAAAAAAAAAAAAAAAAAATTTTTTTTTTTAAAAAAAAAAAAAAAAAAAAAAACAGACTGGTCTTCCCGTTTTAGGGCGACGGGGTTTTTGTTATTGTACGTACTGGTCTTTGGTTATTGTACTTACTGGTCTTGTGTTTATTTCCCGTTGTTTTTCTTGGGGTTTTTTGTACTTTTTGTTTCGTGTTATGTACTGTTCTGGATTGTGTTAATGTACTTTCTGGTATTTTTGTTTATTTACTGACTGGTCTTTTGTGTTATTGTACTGTATTGTTTTCGGGTTATTTAAAGTATGGGTCTTCTGGTTTTGTATTGTCTGGTTTCGTGTTTTTGTACTACTTGGGCTTCTGTATTGTACTACTGGGGGGTGTTTTTTAACGTACTTTTCTGTTATTGTACGTATTGGGGCCTGTGGGGATTGACTTTTCTGGTCTTTGTTTTTTGTACTTTCTGGGGCCCGGTTTGCACTTCCGGTTCTTGTTTTTGTACTATTCTTCTGGTTTTTGTATTTTACTGGTCTTTTGTGTTATTTTATTGTACTGGTTTTTTGTGTTATTGTCTGTACTGGTCTTCTGTGTTATTTTATTTTACTTGGGTTTTTGTGTTATTGTACGTACGGTTTCTCTGTGTTATTAGTACTTTCTTCTGTGTTATTTTATTTTAGTTTCTGGTTATTGTACTGACTGGGTTTTTGTGTAAAATTTTCTTTTTGGTCTGTGGTTTGGGACGTCCGGTCTTCTGTGTTTTTTACGTACTGGTCTTTGTGTTATTTTTATGTATTCTTGGTGTTATTACTGTATTTGGGCTGTTTTTATGGGACGTATGGTTTTTGGTTTTTACGTTTTCTCTGTGTTTTTTGTATGTACTGGTCTTGTGTTTTTGTACTTTTCTGGCTTCTGTTTTTTAATAACTTTGGGGTGTGTATTATACGTACTTTTTATGTGTTTTTGGTATCATTTGTTTTGTTTTTTGTACTGACTGGTCCTGTGTTATTGACTTACGGGTTTTTTGTGTTTTTTGTACTGTACTGGGTTTTGTTTTGATTTTGGTTTCTT